>OX401406.1:38085545-38225379 GCA_947846245.1 Cerastoderma edule
GAGAGAGAGAGAGAGAGAGAGAGAGAGAGAGAGATGAAGCACACAAATGGAATACTTTGGGTTTAGAATCACAAGCTATATTTTGCTTTAGGAATTTAGGTAAGTCAGGCGCCAAGTTTTACTAATGTCTGAGGTTAGCCTAGTGTCCTGCCCACGTGTGGGACCGCAGGCAACAGGTAATCTCTTGAATCGTCGAGGTCAAAAAATACATCTTTTTTTACAATTGGAGGATTGCATGTGAAACAGGGTTTATGTATATCGAGACTAAAGCAAGTGCTTCACAAACAGTTGTTAATATAATCTTACACTGAAATTCTCACTGTCATGGTGGCTCTGGTTAAAGTAATTTGATGTGAAGATTGCCTTTTATTTTAATATGATGAAAGATCTTGCCTAATCCAAACAAAAGTTGCTCAATGTTTCCCGATCATGACAAATTAGTTTGACTAGTATTCTTGGCTGCATTTCACTATTCTCTTTCATTATGATCTTCTAGCACGAAGAAAAGACAGTCACTAAATACACATTTAACGCTATTAGTCTTTTTCTTGTGAGTTTTTGTGATGTTTTTTTTTTATTACAATTTGACCTGGAGCAAGTCAATCTGCTTTACCAAAGGCAAAAAAATCAAAGAAATAGTGTCTTTAGTTTTACATATTGTGCACACAAGTAATGTTAACCCCTGGACCCATCTACCCCTTAAAAAAGATAATAATAAAAATGAAAGAAATATGATGATCACTTATAATCCTCAAATTCGAGTTGTAACACTTCAAAACAAAACTCAAGTATCCCAACTTATTCATAAAAGTCAAGTATATAGCACATTCAAAATAAATACATAATAAAATAACTTATTATGTTTATTATATTGAATGTGCTATGAACTTGGACTTTTTTATGATTTATGATGCTATTTATGTCTATGATTTTTCTTTACTTTAGTTGGAAGAGGAACACTTGATAGTCAAGGGCCAGGTAACAAGTCTATTATAGTTTCTAATCTTGTTTTAGGATAGTTAACCCTTTCCCAAACAACAATGACATTTGACCACTTTGTTGCAGATGAATTTAGAAAACACTGTGGGAAAAGGGGAAATTTCTCATAACAAGCAATTTTTCCTTTTCCCACAATGTTTTCTGCCCTATCAAAAGATTATTTTCCAATTTCATCACATTTTGAAATGTCTTCTACAAATTCTTTCAATTTGGGACAGTCAATAATTTGGTGAATAACTCTCTACCACCTGCAGACGACATTTTCTTTGCTTAAGCCAGACAACTTTAGAAAAGCTTTGTAAACATGTGAAAATTCTTTTAGTTCTGCTGTTGTGGTTTGTGAATGAATTGAAAATGCATTGCGGCAAAAGGAGCTATAAAAGTATATTGGCGGCTGGCCTGTTATCTAACCTGTTTGCTACTTGAAATATCTTTCCTCACCAAAATTAAACAGATGTTTAAGGCTTTGGAAAGCAGACAACACAAACATCTATTTTTAAAAAATTATCCAGCATTCTAAGGGTTAAAAAAGGAAAGAAATGCAGTGTTTAGTTTCATGTTAGAATGGAGAAGAAAAAAATTGATTCATCAATAAACGAAATTGATAATGACAAGAACAAAAAGTGATTTTCTCTGCTGACCAAATGTTTGTTTTAGTCATCTTTTAAAATGGATCAACCCTTTTCATTCATAAATATTTTCATGCATAAAATTCTTACCCACTTGCAGTTAAAGATTTAAGAAACAATTGTGACTAGAGAAGAAAATGCTCACATTGAGCAGTTTCTCCTACAGTCCAAATATATTTTCTCAATTATCAAAACAATCTTATTCATCATACAATGTTATGTCTGTCTGCTTATCTTTAAATTTTGACCAATATAATATTTTCAATAAAGGAAAGAAATAAAGTTTGAATCAATCAACATAAACTGATTTATTTCTTGATTGTAAACTGTCTCTCTTTTTGTACAGGTATCATAGTCAGATACGATGATGCCTTTGATGTGATGTTTGCTGTGGATGGTTCAAAGATGATGTCATCTGCTGCGTTTCAAATCAGTCTTGTAAAATTTGTAATCAAAGAACTTATAGATGAGTAAGTTCAACTTTTGGTTTTGTAACATATGAAAATGGAAATCTTGAAGCAAGCGCTTATATGACCTTTCTTTATTTAGCACATGGATATGTCAATTTGATATCTGTACGTAACATATGAAAATGAAAATATAGATGCAAGCATGAATATGCCTTTTCATATTCAGCAAATGGACATGTAAAATTTTACTATTGTAACATATGAAAATGAAAGTTTAGATGAAAGCATGAATATGGCCTTTTTTTCATTTAACATGTCTTGTGTAACAAATGGACATGTAAATAGAAGTATACTTTACTTTTGTAACACATAAAAATGAAAATTTAGATTCAAACAAAAATGGAGCGTAACCTGTCTTGTGCATCACATGGACTTTTGGATGGAACTGAAGCTTTTCTTTTGTAACAAGTCAACATCAAAATGAAAGTACATGATTACATGTAACTATGATTTCGATATAATCACTTGCATTTGGTATCAGCCTTGCTAAGTTTTATGATTAAAGTCATATCATAGATCATACCTCAACATTTCCAATGTTTTCCATGTATAAACCCATTACCAAACAATAATGAAATTTGACCAGTTTGTTGCAGAAGAATTTGGAAAATATTGTGAGGAAAGGACTAATTGCTCTTAATGAGCAATTTCTCCTTTTTCCACAATGTTTTCTGCCCTATCAGAAGATCATTTTTCATTTTCATCACATTTTGAAATGTCGCCTGCAAACTCTTTCAACTTGGGACAGTCAAAAAGTTGACTTTGGTAAAGGGTTAAATTATTTATATATTTTTTTTTTACCTTTCCCCAGGTTTGAGCTGTATGTAGCTGGAGGGGCGGATTCTGTGGGGGGTAGGGTTGGAGTGATGTTACATGATGCTGCCGGAGTCTACAACATGATTTCATTGGGAGACTACACCAGCCGGGCGAATCTCCTTGAAAAGATTGATAAACTTGCCTTCATAGAAAGGACTGAGAAAGCTGACAATGCTCTTGGTAAGTTATCATATAACAGTATTCTATCATCAATTTCTATTAATATAAAGGCGGGTTGATGCCTCATCTTTTTCTCTGTTTCAAGGTTTTATGAAGAACATTTTTGTAATACTCTGAAAGAGTTCTTTTAATTTCTTCTTATTCCCAACCCCTTATATGCTTTAACCCTTTCCCAAAGTATAACAACATTTATCCACTTTGTTGCAGACGACTTTAGAAAACATTGTGGGAAAAGGAGAAATTGCTTGTAACAGGCAATTTTTCCTTTTCCCACAATGTTTTCTGCCCTATTAGAAGATTATTTTCCGATTTCTTCACATTTTGAAATGTCGTTTGCAAGCTCTTTTAATTTTGGACATTCGAAAATTCGTTGTTTGGAAAAGGGCTAACTTGTGATGAATCAGCCTTTGAACTGTGTACACAGCTTGAGGAACTCTATGCTAATCCAAGGGGGGCGGGGGTGGAGGGGGGCACAGTATTTTTGAAATGTTTAAATCAGTGTTGATACAGGAAAAACTTTCCAGTTCTGCTGTTGTGATACGTGTATAGATTGAAATAAGCACGTTGGCAAAGTGAGAAATGTTTGTGACAATCAATTTCTCCTTTTGCCACAATGCTTTTTGAAAGTTGTCTGCTAGCTGGAAGATGGAAAAATGTTGTGTTAGATGGTAATGTGTTAAGTTGTCAGCTAAAAATATATCTAAATACATGTATAGATATATCGACAAACTTATGTTTACATTTCTTCTTTTATCAAACTTTTTCAGCATTGGAAGCCATGCGAAATCACTTTGAAGCATTTCCAAGAGAACCAGCGGCCCAGATTGGTTACATGATAACAATGAGTGAATCTGGTTACCCGTTGTTGGCAAGGGCCGAAGCACAGGTTTTAGCAAAGGCCGGTATCCAGCTGATTGTCATTGGTGTTGGTAATGCTGTTTCCCAGAATGAGTTAAACAGCTTACAGGTAACCAAACAAAATGGGAGTTTGGGCTAGTTTTAGTAGTTACTTATTTGTAATAGATTGATTGTGATGGAATTAAACTTGAAGTTATAAGATTCACTCTCTATGACTGATTCCTGGCTACATGACTGGTACATTTCTATAAACAATAACGATATTTGACCAGTCTTTTGCAGACGACTTTTGAAAACATTGTAGGGAAAGGAAATATTGCTCTTAAAGTGCAATTTCTTCTTTTCCCACATTGTTTTCTGTCCTATCAGAAGATTATTTTTCAAATTCATCACATGATTTTTGAAATGTTGTCTGCAAACTCTTTCAATTTGAGACGGTCAAAAGTCCAGCGTTTGGTAAAGGGTTAACGGATATGTTGACGACTCTTCACATCACGCTCTTCACAGCTCTATCACACATTCGAAAAATCATCCTTTCTTTCATATGTTACGAAATCAAGGGTTTTATAGAAGACTATAGCAGTCCTTCATTTTTGTGAATGATTTTTACGACAAGGTCCATTCTTTATTGTGGACAGTCCAAAGCTATGTTCAATTGACCAGTTGCCAATACGCTTCGATTTGAATACTCAGTTGAATAACAGTTTACCCAATGAAATGGTGAACAAAACTCTAATAAACAAAATGCAAATGACTGTGCTTGTAAATATTGTTTTCAATTGCTCTATTTGAGAAAACAACTCCCAACAAACATTGGGGCGGTTTTGTCGACTGGTCTATTGTTATGAAAGACACCACAATTCCAAATTGTGTGTAAATGTCATGTTATAGCATGGATAACTAGGGTGTATTATTGCAATAAAATGACTTTAAGTAAAGCCGATTATGATCTGTTTGTTTTAAACTCTTCAATAGTCCATTTGGTGATTCCCCTGATGTCCAATAAATTCGTTCAATATTTAAGAATAGCGATGTTTTGGTGTGGGAAGGAAAGTTTTTGATATCATACTTTATACATTTAAACTCTGATTTCTTGCATCTAACAAGTGACTACACACCAGACCAAACCTCCCTCAGGGGCCTTCTCTGTGACACTGTGACATCTATTTTAAATAGAAGTGAAAATGGTGAGATTTAGAGTATATTTGGAGATCAAGACCAATGCATAATATCAAATATTTTCACTTTTGAAATTGATGGCACACATGTGCATATCACCGGCTACGTCCCTGTATGTATGGGCTGTTCAAGAGGGGGAATTATCATACGTGTACATGTACTCACTTTGAAACTTTGTGACTTTCCTTTATTACTCCAGATGTTTGAGGACGGAAATGAGGGGGAATTATCATACGTGTACATGTACTCACTTTGAAACTTTGTGACTTTCCTTTATTACTTTAGATGTTTGAGGACGGAAATGAGGGGGAATTATCATATGTGTACATGTACTCACTTTGAAACTTTGTGACTTTCCTTTATTACTCCAGATGTTTGAGGACGGAAATGAGGGGGAATTATCATACGTGTACATGTACTCACTTTGAAACTTTGTGACTTTCTTTTATTACTTCAGATGTTTGAGGACGGAAATGAGGGGGAATTATCATACATGTACATGTACTCAGTTTGAAACTTTGTGACTTTCCTTTATTACTTCAGATGTTTGAGGACGGAAATGAGGGGGAATTATCATACGTGTACATGTACTCAGTTTGAAACTTTGTGACTTTCCTTTATTACTTCAGATGTTTGAGGACGGAAATGAGGGGGAATTATCATACGTGTACATGTACTCAGTTTGAAACTTTGTGACTTTCCTTTATTACTCCAGATGTTTGAGGACGGAAATGGACCGGTGATATTCTCCCCTGTATTCTCCCTGACATCAACAGAAACCCTGGAACAACTCAGAGCTGACCTTGAAAAATGTAAAATCTATCTCTTAATTTAATCATATTTGTAAAATAGTTTAGTTGACTGACTTCCTTATCTTTATAGTGCTGGAACCAACCAAAGAAAATACATCGGCTTAACCTACAATTGATTAGTTCAGAATTATACCATCTTCAATTCTGATCTTTAACCCTTATATTGCTGGAATCAAATTCATGCTTATGCAAACAGGAAAGATCCAGGCCAGACGCCAAGTAAATTGGAAGCTGGCCTGTGATCTAACGTGTTTGCTACTCTGAATACATTTCCTCATAGAATTTAAGCATATATTTAAGGTGTTGGAAAGCAGATGACACAAAACTCCATTTTTGGTAAATTACCCAGCATTCTAAGGATGAATATTGATGAACACAATTCTGATCTTTAACCCTTATATTGCTGGAATCAAATTCATGCTTATGCAAACAGGGAAGATCCAGGCCAGACGCCAAGTAAATTGGAAGCTGGCCTGTGATCTAACGTGTTTGCTACTCTGAATACATTTCCTCATAGAATTTAAGCATATATTTAAGGTGTTGGAAAGCAGATGACACAAAACTTTTTGGTAAATTACCCAGCATTCTAAGTATAAAAATTGATGAACACAATTAGTCCTATAATCCATGGATAAAGATAAATTTTCACTTATGTTATTACATGTATCATTATTTGAAAGCTATATACTGACTGCTTTTTCTCACCTGCAATCATTATGAGCAGTGAGGAAATAGGTTTACATTGAAAAAGATAGTTTGTATAAGATTGTGGTACTGTGTATAACCAGTCGACAAATCCCTACCAAAATGTATGTCGGAAGTGTTTTCACATAAGGAGCTATAGAAAGAAATGCCTACATACATGTACCATTGTTTGTCAGAGAATTGTTTAATCTTTCATTGGCTAGCCTATAATAGATATTCATTTCAAGGCATATTCTGGACTGCAATGACATAAGAAAATAAAAAATAATGTTTCCTTTATAATATTTGATCTAACCGATTGTGGCATAAAGACATTTTCTTTTGTAACAATTGTTTCTAAAGTCATTTACAGCAATAATTTGAAGTAAATTTTAGGTTTCATAGAGATGATTTAACCCTTAACCAAACGATAACGACATTTGACCATTTTGTTGCAGACGACTCTGGAAATTATTGTGACAAAAGGCGAAATTGCTTGTTACGAGCAATTTCTCCTTTTTCCACAATGTTTTCTACTCTAAAATAAGATTATTTATCAATTTCATCACATCTTGAAATGTCTTACACAAACTCATTCAATTTGGGACAGTCAAATATTTGGTGTTTGGTTAATTGTTAAGGGGTTATAATCAATTAATGTTTGGATTGGCCATACAGTAATCTCATGTTTTCTCCCATTCCTTTTACAGATGCAGCAATCAATAGACCCACTGGAAATGTCTGTAAGTTTGATCTATTCATTTAAAATGGAGGTTTGAAACTGGTTTAAATGAATAGACATGGCAGAAAGCAAAAGTAGAAAGAAAAAAGCCCCCCAAAAACTACAGATATTGAAAAAAAAATACATTGTAAGCAATAGGATGAACTGCTCGAAATGGCTTCTAAGCTTTAGAGAAACCATTGAGACAAATATATATTAATTGCACAATAGGACCAATTTATTCATTGTAACAGTTAGTTTAAACTTATTTATTTTGCATCGATTGTGAAACAAGTTCTTATAACTAAGATCAATCACTCTTGATTCTGCTTCCTGGATACATGACCAGCACTCGCGCTGAATGTGGATTTATGAAAGTTAGCAAGGCAGATCCTGCTTTTCACAGGATTCGAACCCATGACCCTCATATCCAAAGGCCAACGTTCCATACCACTGTCCACCATTGTAACAGTTGTTTCTCAAGTCTTCTTGAGTAGATGAAACTTGGAAAATATCATTGGTAAAAGTTTACAATTCACCAGTGTTCAAGTCTTCTGCACAACATCTTTGAATCTATCATGTGAAAGGGATTAACTGTCCAAATGAATTTTTCCTTTTTAAAAAAAATATTTCAAAATCTAATCAAAATCTACCAAAGAGTTTAAAGAAATTAATCCATATATAACTTGCTGTCGGCATGCTCTTGCAACTTTCATTGATAACCAGCCATATTGCACACAGACATTGATACTTACTGAATATAAGATGTTACCAATACCTCACCTGTTGAGATATTTGATTGCCCCCATTTCCTTCTATTGGTTATAAAGACTGCTCTTTGGACAAACTTGAATAGATAACAGATATTTTTTATTAGGTTTAAAATTTACGTTTCTTTTCTTGGATATAGTAAAAATCATTCTGACAAAGGAGAAAGGGGTCACATTGAGAACTTTCTTCTATTGTAGTAATTGTTGAACAAAGTTCTTTCTATATGAAAATACTTTTATGTACGAATAAAGCAAATGGCTAAACAACTTGACTCAAAAAGAATGAATGTTTGTGTTCTGTTCATCATTTTGTTTCATTAAGCAAATAAATTCATTGTCGATCCATATGAAACACTTATACATTAATATTTATTTATGAATGTATGCAAAGAAAATCTCAATTGATAGTTACATATACTTGTACATGTGTAATGTTCCATGTTTACAGTTCGATGGGAAACGGATTTTGATTTAATTGTTGGTGTACATGACGAATGTGGTCGATACAAACAGGGTATTGTTGTGAAATACTTTTTACAGGATATCTTTGCAAGGTAAGTGTTAAAGGTTCACTGTGAGTATGTTAATGTTTCAAAAGAATGCTTTTTTTGAATTAGCCTTATATTATCCATAGAGGTCTGCGGCTATCATGGGGTCAGTACTATGTAATATAAAATCGGAACTACTTGGGCATTTCCGTGAGCTGTGAAATACACCTCGGATATAAGTATAGAGTAACAATTTTTCGGGTAAATCGGCCCCGGCGTTTAACACCTTTTCTAAGCGTGCACGTTATGTAGTTCAATGTGTATGGAAGTGTTCTACATCCTTTCAAATAATTTTTTATTGGTAACTCGTACGAAATGGCAAAATTATAAGTTGTGACATATATATATTTGTTTCCTTAATCAAATTAAACAACTTTTTAGATTTCAAATTTAAGATCTATTTTTGAAAACGGAAGTGAAGTAACATCATTCCGGGGATAACAGTATGGCGTTGTCCCTATTATTTCAGAGGTGTTTTCATTGGATAAACCTGATGTGTTCAGAATGTGTAATATATTGTGCATAGTATATTACATACTTACCTGAGGATAACTACAGACTCCTTTGATTTAGCTCATCAAATCACTAAGACCTGGGGCCCATTTTACTAAACAACTTACGGAAAATATGTGCGTAAGTCATAATTGATAAACATGGATAGTATCTTCAATGAAAGTACAATGTTGCAATGTGGCACTTCATTGGAAGCGTCTCGGAGAGACGATTTCAATGATGTGTCACTTTGCAATATTGCTTCGTCCAATATTGAAATAAGAGGAATTGTTGTTTTAGACTTACGCAAATCTTAAGCGTAAACTGTTTAGTAAAACGGTACCCTGGTCACCTGAAGCCTGCCTTTTTGAAATATTTACTTAAAAGTTACAGTTCTTGGTATGTCACAATATCTTATTTATTTGAAGTAATTATTTTATACCAGTAAAGCTTTAGACTAAAGAACCGTCAAACTTGTGTTAAGAGGCCAGCCTATGGGACAGAGTAAATTGGCTGTTTAAGACAGGTTGGCTACTTGACACAAATTGATGTACACTATAAATCTAACAATGGGACTTTCTGTAGTGGTTATTTAAGGCAGGTTGGCTGCTTAAAAGGGTGGTTGCTTAACACAAGTTAAACTGTAAATGACCATCCAAATCCTTTACTCCTAGATGCCCCACTTTGTTGTTTCTGCTACAGAAGTCTTTGACTGTGACTAAAGAATACATTGCTGAGTTAATAAGCAACTTATCCTTTTGTTACAATGAATTCTCAGTCGTATAAAGTAAACTTTTTGGAGTTTATTCATGTTATTGTTTTGTCACCTTCAAGTGTTTTTGATTTTGGAAAGTCACAAATAACCATATTTTGGGATATGCTATGAGTAGAGCATGTATCTAAGAAATGATATAAAACTTTGAACCCTTCTGCCCTGCCCTCTTGGAATATGTTTTTAGTTCAAATTGAAAGCAACAGCAGGCAACAAAAAGGCATATGAACAAAATACATATAATGGAACATTTCACCCTTTCTACTTTTTAAAAAAATTGTCTACTTTACAAGATTCTTTTTGTCAAATACATTAGAAAGGTGGAAAGGAAATTGAAGAACACAGAAAAAATTATCCAGACACACAGTAGACATTTTGGTAAAAAGTAATGAAAATCAGAGAGGTCATTCTTTAATTAATTTGAGTGTTTAATATATATTCTGCTATCATAGTATCGAATCTCCTATGACCAGTTTGAATGATTAATATTTCTGCATTTATAATATTGTTAAATAAGACAAATATGTAATTGTTTAATGTGTAAAGCTATGTTATAAAAAAAACACTACATAGGCCGCAATGTCAAATTTCAGACATGATATTGGTCCAGAGAATGTCCGAGTTGGGGTTCAAACCTTTGGACAGGCAGTAAATACTGGTGCTAATCAGCAGATTATACTTGGAGCAGACCCCTACCTGGGCAGTCTCTCTGTAGGCGTATTCCGACTAAACCTTGTACCAACTGGTAAGTTTCATAATGGACCATTTTCCATATATAGTCAGTAAGCCTGAGACACCTAATACAGAAATACAGATTTGATGATTCTTTTAATAGTGTCAAACGTGGTATGAACACTTTTACAGTTATGAAACAGCTTTCCTGGATCAACTAGCACTAGGTTAGGGCTCTGAAGTGACTTGCCTAAGGTTACTCCCACAAAACCAGAGGTGTCAGTGGGGCTCAGACTTGAAACCCCCGAGTTATAAGTCCGCCAAATGAACCACTGGGCCACGCAGAACCCTCATTTAATAATGTTGGAGAGGATCAGACTCGTAGAAACTTTGTGATTTGTTACGGTAATGAACCCCTGATACTTGTAGAAAAGTCTGAATAACAAAGTCAAAGTTTTAACAGAAAAAATGCCATCATAAAATCATGTTTTATAATGAAATTTTCTATGGATGTAAAATCTTATTTGAAATAACAGAATCATTTATATATCTTGGAGCATGTTTCTATAAAAATGGGAATTGGAATCCACACAAAAAAAAATTAGCACAACACACCTCCTTTTCATTACACAACTTGTTTGTCATTTACAACTAGTTAGATCTTCCAGTTTCTCAACTGTTGAATCTCTATTGTTTTACCTACACTTAACTATTCTGCTGAGGTATGGGGACATCACCCATGCCCTAGCATAGAATCTATTTTTTCAAAGAATGTAGAAAAATTCTCTGTCCAACGCAGTCAACAAATCTTACCGCCCTTTATGGGTAGTAGGGTCACATTCCCATGCAAATACATAGACAAATCATAATGCTTAAATACTGGGTAAAACTGATATATCTCTAAAACAGCAATCTATCTTATTTAAGCTGTATAATATGCTAAAAATAGACACAGAAAATAGTCTCACATACAACGGTAATAATTGGGCTTACCACATCAAAAACACTTAAAACAATTTTACCGCAATAGAACAACGCATATTAGACATCTATCAACAAAATTGGTATTCATCAATAAGTAATTCACCTCGTCTTTATAGCTATAGTTAATTCAAAAGTTGATTTATTATGGAACAATATCTCGACATCATTCATTAATCAAAATTCAGAAAAGGCTCTTACAAGGTTTAGAACATCAGCACACGAGCTAGAAATAGAAAAAGGACGCCAAAATAGTATTCCCAGAAATGAGAGAATATGTAAAAATTGTAATTCTGGTCAAATAGAAAATGAATTTCACTTTTTATTAATTTGTCCAAAGCATACAAATTTAAGATCAAAATTTATAAAGAGGTATTATCAGACATGGCGAAATATGCATAAATTTGTCAATTTATTACCAAATTCTTCAAAGAAAACAATTTTTAATCTGTCAAAGTATATATATTATGCTCAACGAAATCGAAATTGAATGACACCTTTAAATGAATGAAAAGCTCTCCTGTAAATCCATGTCTTTGTTAAAATGTTTGTTAAAATTGCTATATAACATGTTATGTTTATAATGCAATAAAATATTATGTATGTAAAATATTAATTCTAAATCAGACAAATTCTGATGAATGCCTTTAAAATGATGCAAACTTACATTTCAATTTGTTCTTTAACCAAAGCAAATACAAGTTTTCCATCGGGGGTGGAATACCTTGAAATTAAATACGACTACAGACAGCATTTGCTTTGTATTGAAAATAGAATTTTCTGTATGATGTAGGGTGATCACTTGTGCTTGAAGATTAACCCATTACGAAACTATAACAACATATGACCATTTTGTTGCAGACGACTCTAGAAAACATTTTGGGTAAAGGAGAAATTGCTCTTGAGCAATTTCTCCTTTTCCCACAATGTTTTCTGTCCTATCAGATTATTTTTTAATTGCAACACACTTTATCATGTAGTCTGCAAACTATTTCAATTTTGGACAGGCAAACATTTTGCATTTGGTAAAGGGTTAAGCACCATCAAATAAGCATGCTGTTGATCGTTACCTTGAGGATGGATTAGGAAAGATAAGTCTTGCAAGGTAATTGCAGAGAGCTAGAGTTATGTCCCATGGTTGAAAAGTAAAGCAGTACAATCTGAAAGTGCCTGGTCTATCCCTTTCCCAAACAATAACGACATTTGACTACTTTGTTGCAGACGACTTTAGAAAACATTGTTGGAAAAGGAGAAATTGCTGGTAACAAGCAATTTCTCCTTTTCCCACAAGGTTTTCTGCTATAAAGAATATTTTTCAATTTCATCACATTTTGAAATGTCGTCTGCAAACTCTTTCAATTTGGGACAGTCCAAAATTAGTTGTTCTGGAAACGGTTATCCAATAACATAATAAAGAAGCCATCATATTTCTTCTATCCAGGCTACTTTTGTCATGTTTGACAAAAACCAGACAAACAATAGACGATAACTAGTTCTCAATTTAGGGTCATTAAAGTTTCTCTTTCAATTAGAAGTGTAAATATGACTTATCAAGAAAGAATGATATGAAATGTTGTTCAACACCGCCATATATATGGTTATACTTTATGTGGATGAACCATCACAACCTTTGCATATTTTGTTTAATTTTTTTCTTTTTTCTTTTTTTCTTGTTGTTATTCTACAAATAGATGTGTTTGACAAAAAACTGTGTAGTTTAAGTCATTAAAGAATTCTTGATCTTGATCTTGTATTTCCAAGATTAGGAGAATGCCTGATCGAGTAGATACAGCGGAAAGAAGGGGTCTTTCAGTTAAAACATTCACTTTGTGATATTAAATACGAGCCACATTGACTCATACAGAAATTGTTTATAATGAGCAATTCAATCCTTGTGTCACATTTGCTTTTAAATCTTATCGGCTAATTGCAGTACAGCAAGTATATATTTAAAAAAAGGAAACAAGTCATCTTAACTTTAAAAGTTAGTTAAATCTTCTTTGTGAAAAGTGAACGGAAATATGAACATATTTATCAAGGAAAAGTTATTCCCATACAAGTTTAAATTTATCTAGATCTATTTTACATCAACTGAAGCTTATTGAATCCACTATTGATGACTGCTTCCTGGATGATAAACCAATACTCGCGTTGCTTTTGGGTAAGTCTCGGCAACTTTCACCTCGCATGACGGGGAACGAATCAGGGACCCTTGGTACAAGAGGCCGACGCTCTACACCTGAACCACCATCGACTTCTGTTTTCTAGGTGGTCCAAACATTGAAGCAGTAGTAGATGGTATAAAGAAAATGTTTGACGATCATGGCCGGCCACAAGTTCCTAAAGTTGCATTGATCATCACTCAAGGCATCAGTTTACCAGATTCGCTTAACACCAAAATAGCACAGATGAAAACTGATGGTATGATAACCCTCTCTCAAACGATAATGACATTTGACCACTTTGATGCAGACGATTTTAGAAAACATTGTGGGAAAAGGAGAAATTGCTCTTAACGAGCAATTTTTTTCTTGAAAAATGATGTGACAAAATGAGAGATTGCTCAATTAAAGCGATCTTTTTTTATTAAAATTGCATTCTTAAGCCTATTGATACATGTGTATTAACAACCTCCTCTTTCTATGATACAAAACTTTCCATATCTGCTGTCAAAGGCTTTAGAAAACTCTTTGACAATTTAGGAGCAATACTTCCTTTTTACTGTTTTTTTATTCAGTAACATAAACTTATGTTATGTTTGTGGAATGTATTTATTCATATTTGAGAACCTTATGCATTGTTAAAGAGAACATGCTGGTATACAAATAGAGAACACAATGGATAAATAGACCACAGGGTTTCTCACTGATTGGATGTGATTACGCCTTAATTGGTTATTTACTCAGTTCAATACACTTACAAAGTTTCTTGTTACATAGAATGAAGAAATTCATATCATAGATTATCTTTATACAATCAGTTGCTGTTGAAAGTAGCTTGAATCTTTAATTTAATTAAAATATTTGTAGTATAGCCAATGCACACCTATGACTAAATGACTAACACAATATTGACTTGCACTGAAATTGATGATTTTCAGGGATCAAGTTTGCCATAATTGGTATAGGGGCCGAGACACAAGGCAGTTTCATCACTCAGGTTGCCTCGAATGCAGAGATGGCGTTTTTACAGCCCACATGGCCAAACATAGATTGGACCACCCACATGGATGCAGGGCTAATTGCATGTAAGTACCGTTAGTCTTTACCGGTTTTGTCAAAGTACCATTACTCTCTACAGGATATGTCGGTTTTGGACCAATTTCAGTTGAAATGGACAAATTTCAAGTCCAGATTTGATGAAAAAAATTGTCTAGATATTACAAACAGATATGACATTCTTCACACTCATCAGAACAAGTATGTACAGTCAAACTTGTGTTAAGAGGCCAGCCTAAGGGACAGAGTAAATTGGCTGTTTAAGACAGGTTGGCTGCTTAAAACAAATTGATGTACAATATGAATCTAACTATGGGACTTTCTGTAGTGGTTGTTTAAGGCAGATTGGCTGCTTAAAAGGTTCGTTGCTTAATACAAGTTAGATTGTATCTCCATAATCCTAAAATTATCCAAAATCAGGTGTGTTTCAATTGGGCGTTTCATTATGTAAACAAATATGCATTTTATTTTCTATCAGCATGCTTGATTGAGACAAGTGACAAATTAAGGTTGTTCCACGAAAACCGATAATATTAACCACCTTCGGACCAATGTTAAGATAATTAAGGAGTGTTTATTTGTATTGTATGGTACTGTTGAACATTTTCTAACCTCGCCAACACAACACGTTTAATCAACTTTGAACAACTTCATTGGTCCTCATGCAAATCATAAATTGGGAGTCTTGAAGGAAAAACAAACAGACCTCAGTATTGGAGGGTTTTCTGCCAACTGTTTGATCGATTGGGATTTGGAGATTTCCTTAATCCCTGGGTACCGTTTTACAAAACGACTTATGAATAATATTTGTCAAAACTGATTAACATGGATAGTATCTTAAACAAATGTACAATATTGCCATGTGACATGTCATTGGAAGCGTCTCGGAGCACATGTAAATTTCTAGGAACTTTTATGCAAAATGGGAAACCTAATGCATAGTCGGGTATATAAATAGGCAACATAAATGAGCATTGGACTATAGCGTTTTTTACTGATCAGATGTGATTGTGTCTTTAAGATTTTGCTTTGTTTGTTAACAGTTAAGATGAAAGATTTGAAAAGAGATCTGAGCTATTTTTCATACTACAATATATTCTTATTATTTGAAAATGTTAAGTTTTTCGATTAACGTTTTTTTGAATGATTTTTTTTCAGTGGCAACTGGACAGTACCAGCCACCAAGACAAGGTGACATCCTGCATTTACCAAGTAAGGAATACTCTGTGTAGAATCGTTACGCTATCGCTCTTATCTATCAATTAGTTAAAATTGGTGATTACCAAATAGAAAAACATAAAATTAACTTAGAGGTAGTGGTAAAAAACTGTTGTGACAATTGGAGATAAAAATCACTTCACTTCTTCGATTTGCCACCATGGTTTGTTGAGTGCTTTGCATCCTTGTTGTGTTTTGCTGTAAGAAGGGGTCTTATTTAACCCTTTCACACTTATGGAGTTCTTGTTAACCCTTAGAACGCTGGGTAATTTTCTAAAAATAGATTTTTTTTGTAATATCCAAAACATTGACTATCTGCCTAATTTTGTTTAGGAAAGATACTCAGGGTAGCAAACAGGTTAGATCACAGGCCAGCCACCAATTTAATTGGCGGCTGGCCTGGATTCAACCTCTTTGCATAAGCTTGAATTCTGTTCCAGCACTATAAGGGTTATAATGGTCAGAATTGAAAGCTATTCAATTTGACAATTATAAAGCATTTTTGAGATATTCTGTATAAAACCACTTCGAAAAAAGGAGAAATAACTGTTACACTTTTATGCCAGTGCTTGATAATCTGTATAATATTGCAAAAGTATAATATTTATGTGACAAAGTTTTACATATGATCAAATTTAAGCCCACATGGGTATTATAGTTCCCAAACGTCATACAATAGAAATATATATGTAAAATGTGGATTTGGCATATGGTATTCAGCTATGATCAAGACAAATATTCATAAAAGTTAAGTAACTGAAATTGCTCTATAAATGTAGATAATGACGGAAGAAACCCTTGGTTTCACTTACTGAGTGTTACATCCACTGTATGGTAGTTAGTTACCCGTATACCCTATTGTACGTTCTTTCTGTGTAAATTCTACATGGCTAACCGTTTGTAATTTCGGCTAGTTCGATGTAAACAGTTCAGTGCAAGAACGTTGAAGTTTGCTTTCAGAGTGTATTCTGGGTATCAAGGGCCAGTTGTCTATAATATATAGCTTGACATATATATGAGCTTTATCTAGGTCGTGTAGCCTTGTCACCGGATTTGTATAAAAAAGAAAATACAACCCAAGTTAATTAGTATTTAATTGTTTTCTTTGCTGAAATATTAAATAAATGTCTATTCCTTTACTTTCGTAAGTTCTTAAAAAAAATTGACGTCCGGGGACTTTAAATGCTCTATCATAAAGGTTGCATTATGGAAGCTGTTATAACAATATACTGGAGATCAAATGCCATACCAAAGGTCTTTTCTGGAAAATTTCTGCATCAAGACATCATTGTTATTTCATTAGCGTACCAAACAATGATCTTGCCGCTTTTGTTTTCAGCCCAATGTAATCTTCCAGCTGCCATTATCTTTGTGATTGATGCTTCTGCGAGTATGTCCAACATATTCCCAAACGTAAAAGCTTTTGTGGCTGCCCTTATGAGCGGGTAAGTCATGTATTGTTAAAGCGTGTTATTTCTTATGGTAACCCTTTCCCAAACAATAACGACATTTGACTACATTGTTGCAGAAGACTTTAGAAAACATTGTGGGAAAAGGACAAATTGCTCTAAAAATGTCTCCTTTTCCCACAAGGTTTGATTTTTTTCAATTTCATCACATTTTGAAATGTCATCTGCAAACTCTTTCAATTTGGGACAGTCGAAAATTTCTTGTTTGGGAAAGGGTTTAATGGTCAGTCTATGGAAGTGGAAAGAAAAAGTAGAGTTTACTTTCTGTGTACCTTTCAATATAAGCTTAGTCTATGATGTGTGACATTTTATACAGGTGTCTAAACACATTCATATTGCTTTACTATCAAAGTAAGTCTTAACTCTTTAACACCACATTTCTCCTTTTTTTTTTTAACTTACTCACATAATTATCACAACAGCAGATTTGTAAGGTTTTTCCCATATTTACAAAGCCTTTTAAAGTTGTCTGCTGCAGGTAAAAAATATGCCATCTGCAAGTGTTCAAAAGTTTAATTGGTTGAACTTTATATTGAGTGATTTCTGATTGAAGAAGAGTGTATGCAATGATCTTGTTCAATGCTTTACATTAGGCCTTTGCCATGTGCATCATTCTGGATCAATTCAATTCATGTTGCTAGCAACTTTTTGTCACAATGGTTTCTTAAATTTTCTGCTTCATACATTTTAAAAATGTCTCTTAGAGGGATTTTTTGCAGACGAATTTTTGCTCAAATGATCCTTGACTGATAACATTTTCTAAGAAGAGAAGATGCTATGGTAAATTTTGTTTACATGTCTATGTTTACGTTTCAGGTTCGCTATTCCACCAGTGCAGATGGGTGCACTTGCCTTTGCCTCGAATGTAATCCCCGAGTCTATAATCCTTCCTGGGAGTACAACATCCTATATAGAGCTCTATTTGCTGTTGAACGAAAGGATAAACGTCGCCCAAAATGGCTTATTAAGGAGAACTGCTTTTGGTATCCAGCAAATGACTGGTATTTTTGGTACTGTGACGGGTTTCTCCGAGAAGATATGTGTGCTTGTTACAGGCGGGAAGTCGGAAGATCCTGTTCTTACTCAACAGGTTATTTAAAAGCTTGATTAACGAACACTTTCTCTAATCTGGGTTTTTTCCCAAATATCTTTTATAACCCTTTACTCCATAATACCTGACTTTGACCTTGGGTGAACCTGCTAAAGAAGTTATTTAGTGTTTAGAAACCACTGTGACAAAAGGATGAAGAGCTCATATTTATCCTTTTTTTCTTATCACAATGGTTTCAATCCAATATAATAAAAACATTTATTTCCTTAATTTTCTTTTTTTTTTTCGCAGGTTGTCTGTTATGGCTTTCAGTTTGAACGGTCATAATTTCCAATTTTCCTTAAGTTTCCCATGCTTGCGAATTGGTTAACCCTTTCCCAAACAACAAATTTTTGACTGTCCAAAATGGAAAGAGTTTGCAGACGACATTTCAAAATGTGATGAAATTGGAAAATAATCTTCTAATAGGGCAGAAAACGTGGTAAAAGGAAAATTGCTCGTTACGAGCAATTCTCCTTTTTCCACAATGATTTCTAAAGTTGTCTGCAACAAAGTGGTCAAATGTCATTATTGTTTGAGAAAGGGTTAAACATCCATCCTACAAAAGTCATGTTGTATTTGACGAGAAAGGACATTTGAAATCATGACAGCACGTCCTTGTTTTGTCACAAGGTTTTTATTGATTTTCTGCAATTTCAGTAAACCTAAGATGTTGACTTATTTTTCCTCATTGTGCAAACTGAAGTGAGTTTGATGTATTTGAAGCATTACATTACTGTACATAATTATAGCTTATAGTATCAGGCTTACAAACTAAAAGTGGAAGAATAAAGACTCATTTAGATAAAGAATTTAAAGAAAGACCAGTAGTTAAATTAATAGCACCTCGAAAATGTTGGGTCATAGAGTTCATTGGACAACTTGACATTGATTCATACTCATCATAAGAATTGAGGGTGGCAATTTCAACATTTTGAATTAAAGCTGCTAGTTCACAGAGTTGAGGAAATTTGGAATTTAAATCTAAATTTCTTAAATTCTGTACAATAGCTCCACTGTTGTATGAAAAAGCTGGAGAAGAACCATTGGAAGCAAAATTGATTCAAATTCAAGCTATATGAGCCTCTATACATTGATTTGTGCTTAAATTCAAAACCAAAGTAACAGTTTTAAAGTAGTTTTATAGAATAAAGACTTATTTATATACTTAGATATATTGATGCTCCCTGATTCAATTATGGTTTCAATAACTATATTTAATTGTATATATCATAATAGAATACAAAAACTGTACTGTTTCATCAGCATTTTAATTATTACTTTAAAATGTTCTCATCTGTAAACAAGCACCTTTCACAAAAAAACAAGAATTAAGAATAAATCCTTTATACACACCTTTATTTTGAGGGTGCAATGCAAGACTATAGTATGTGCTTCACAAACATAAAGCTACTATAGTATTGCATTGAACCCTTTATTTGTGTTTATCAGAGAGGCAGAGACGCCCGGTTAGCCGGAATTAACATCGTAACAATTGGTGTTGATATGGATGCCATTACTAGGACAGAGCTACAAGGATTGACAGAGAATGGTGACCAGTTGTTCAGCTTCACTGGAGATGACTTTACAGATCCAGAAAAACTACAGACAGTACAGGACAGGATCTGTATATGTAGGTGTCTTTACCCTTTACCAAACAAAAACGACATTTAATCACTTTGTTGCAGACGACTCCGGAAAACACTGTGGGAAAAGGGGACATTGCTCCTATGGAGCAATTTCTCCTTTTACCACAATGTTTTCTACCCTATCAGAAGATTATTTTTCAATCTCATCACATTTTGAATTGTCGTCAGCAAACTCTTTTAATTTGGGACAGGTAAAAAATTTGGCATTTGGTAAAGGGTTAACTTATATCCCATTATGGTCCTAAACCTGTAACTTTTGAGATTTTCAATTTCCATTGACTCATGAATTATATACAGCCAAACTTGTGTTAAGAGGCCAGCCAATGGGACAGAGTAAATTGGCTGTTTAAGACAGGTTGGCTGCTTAACACAACTTAGACTGTATAGGGTTTTCTCCCCTTGGCCATATGCTGAAACAACAACTTGGTTCATTCAACTCTCAAAAACTGTATAAAATGAACTCCCCATTAATGTTTAAATCAGTATACAAGCTGTCAAATCTGGTTGAGGTTCCAGCATTAATTTTGTGTTCATATACATGTATTCCAAACGAATTCCAAAACACCGCATTATCATCTCAAAATGTACTAGTGTACTAGTGTCGTCCTGAAATCAGTATACAAGCTGTCAAATCTGGTTAAGGTACCAGCATTAATTTTGTGTTCATATAAGCAATAGGCAATCAAAATAAACTTTGAGAGCATTGCAGGACTAAACATCTATACAGGAGACATACCATTGTTCTACCAGCTCATCTCTTAATAGCAACACTATGCACCAGAAGTCAAATTCAAAATTTCTAAATGGGACTACTTTTGGACTTTGATCCAGAATTACTCCGTAACAGTTGCAGCCCTTTAAGGGAATTTGTGACCAAGCCAAATTGAAAGCTGCTGCAAGTGATCAATCAAAGCAACATGAAAAAAGAAAATAAACAGTGATTTCTTTACATGTACTTTTTTGCCAATCAAATAGACTCTCAATGTTTTAAAAATAGGCATCAGTTGAAAGACTTGTGACAAAAAGAGGAAAGAACAAAGAAAGATCTACTGGTAATAGGATGTCTGGTTAACAGTATGGTTAACTGATGTTAGGCAGACTTGAAATGATATGGGAATGCCTGAGAAATCTTTTTAGAATTTTTTCAATTACAGATACAATGATACACAGATATTTAAAGATTCTACCATTTTTCTATGTTTTTCTGTCATTCAATTTAAACTTATTGAAAATAATTGATATTTTTACAGTATCAAGGGCAGGGGGTAAGTATAATTTTTACCAGTTGTCACATGTTTAGTATTGGACCCTCTACCCCATGCATAATAACCTTACTTTGAAGCATCTGCAGTTGAAGACAACAGAATATTTTGCAAAAGAAAAGTAAAATTACATGTATTAGTTACAACGGCTTCTACCAAATATCATGGAAAAAAGTTTCTAGTTTCATGCCATTTTCTACTGTCTTTTGTTATTTTCAATTCGGATTTGACACTAATCCAGATTTAAGGCAAAAACATTTACTAAATTTCACATGTTCAATGTCTAGAACTTGGTTTGATTGGGTGAATGTTCTATATATTAATTACTCATATAAACATGAAGTATTGACATTATCTTCACTTTCAAAGAGGATTTCTAGGTAAAAGAATGTTGCCAATTTAAGCTTTGTGCTACTTTAATCTGCTTTTTAAAAATCAGTAGACAAAAAAACCCTACTGCTGTCATTTGCTTTTACATTTTGATAAGTCTGCATTTCTATACAGCCTTTCATACTATCATCAATACAAAATACAGAAAGAATAAACAAGGTACTGATAGTCTTTTTTATCCAATTATCTGAATGTCTTGCAATCTGGACATGATTGCAGAATTATTATGCAGGTCCCATTAATTAGCTTGACAAGCAACACTTTAATGACTTGAAACTGCTGAGCTGTTAATTCCGTTGGTCAGGATTTGGTAATTAAAAATTGTAGGACAGGTTCCAAGATGTAGGTCCATCTTAATATAGCAAAGCATGTTCAATGTGATTATCTACAGTGAAGCCTCGTTTATTCGGACCCCGATTATCCAAATGTCTCGCAATTCGAACTGAACTATAAGGGAACTGAATTATTGTGCAGTTTATTGCTTAACCAATTACCAAACAGTAATGAAATTTGATAAGTTTGTTGCAGACGACTCTTAAAACCATCGTGGGTAAAGGAGAAATTCTCCTTGACCCACAATGTTTTCTGCCATATCAGAAGATTGAGTTTGAATTACATCACATTTTGAAATGTCGTCTGCAAACTCTTTCAATTTGGGACGGGCGAAAATTTGGCGTTTGGTAAAGGTTTATAAGTATATGCATGTATATAGACCGTTTATGTCTAAATATGTATAAGACCAGGCCCTGCTTCAGTAGTCGGGATTATCCGTTAATCAGGAAATTTTGTTGGGAATGGATGTGTTCGGTTTAAAGAGATATTACTGTATTATATTCATTGTACATACTTTGCTGCTTCTTGTGTTTGTTGTCTAGGAAAGAATGTAAATTAAAAGTGCCAAGACTGGCTAAGGGTACTGCGCAATGCCTGCAAATTTTATGTATTTGAAACACTTCTGAAAACATGATGCACACTTTCTCTTGTACCAACCGACCCAAATGAACTTTTTTACATATTGTTGATTATAGATTGTGGACCAGGGAATTTCAGAGATACAGAGTTTGTCTGCAAACAATGTGGTGTTGGAACCTTCCAGAACAAAAAAGAAGAGCAGTTTTGTTATAGATGCCCAGCAAATCACACAACTGTTACTACTGGATCTCAAAAGGAGGCAGATTGTATGAGTAAGTTACATTAAACAGTTCCCCAAATAAATCTATATTCTTGTGGGTCTGGTATTGGTAATATTTGGAGTAATCAGGAGAACACAAGCTATCTGATTGCGCTCATGCCAAATTTTACCCTAAGTTAATTACCACTAATGGAAATAGTTATTTATCCACTAATGGAAATTAAAAAAATTACCCAGCATTCTAAGGGTTAATCATATTGATACAAATATATAAGACATTTTATGTATTACATCATTAACATACATGTATACTGTTAAGTTACATCATACAGTGAAAAACTTTCAAGAAATATTGTACATGTATTTGCTACCCCCAATTTTAAGTTTTCTGTATTCTAATTATCCAATTGTTATTTCCTAAATGTGATAATTACAGGCTTGTACATTATTTGGCTTTTGATGCTTTCAATTTGGACAAGTCACAAAAATGCTGTTGAGGGGTAACCCTTTCAGCACTGTTTGTTACATCTACTCAGAGTTCAAAAGTGACTTCTGTTAAAATATACATACTTCTCATTTCCAGAATGTGCTAAATAATCTTGGCATTTACCAGAAATCTCTGTGATAATCTTCATGCAGTAAGGGTCAATTAGAGAATATGATTTGATATGCATATGAAGATTCCAGTGTATTCAATAAGAACAGGACGCAGGCCAAAATGACCACTTCAAATTCTGTTTTGGCCGGTTCAATCCTGCAGATATGTTAAGAACCTCAATGGATCCAACCCCCCCTCCCCCTATAAGTGGCCTGTTCAGATTTCGTTTTGGCCTGTTCAACCAATTCTTAGATTTACCTCCCGTTTTATATTACAGTCAACTGTCCCCCTGGCACTAAGATAGATGCAGTCGACTGTGAAGAGTGTCCTATAGGACAATACCAGGATCAAAGCGCCCAGGATACTTGCGAAACCTGCCCCGCGGACAAGAACTCAACACCTTTTCTCGGAGCTACATCCCTGGATGAGTGCACCGGTACTTAAGAATTTGTTAAACCCGTTACCAAACAGTAATGATAGTTGACCAATTTGTTGCAGAAAACTCTGGAAAACATTGTGGGAAAAGGAGAAATTACTCTTAACAAGCAATTTGTCCTTTTCCCACATTGTTTTCTGCCCTATCATAAGATTATTTTTTAATTTCATCACATTTTGAAATGTAGCCTGCGAAATCTTGTAAATCGGGATAGTCAAAAAATTTGGCGTTTGGTAAAGGGTTCATGAGTTACTGTATATACAGAATCTTTATCAGCAAGTTCATGGACAGTTAATTAAAACCTTGAGTAGCATTTTACTAAATGACTAACAGCAAGTTAACAAAAGTCAAAACTGATATACATGCATGATATTTTAATGTTCTTGGAAAGTTAATGCAAATAATGGAACCTGATGCATAGTTATAGAAGACATAGAAGGTATATAAATAGACAAGAAGGTGATTGTGTTATTAGAGTTTAATTTACTCGGTTTAATACAATATCTCTGATGTCAGTGCAATATTGTAATGTGTCACATCATTGGAAGCATCTCAGAGAGATGTTCTGAAGATGCATTAGTTTGAAATATTGCTTTCTTCAATATTGAAATAAGTGGGAATGTTCTTTTTGAACTTACACAAACTTTTAGCATAATATGTTTAGCGAAACGCTACCCTGCTTCTTTCACTGGTAATGATAATTTCTGTTTTATAATAAGTCAATATGAATTTGTGTTCCATTAACATCCCATGTAAAGCAAACTTTCTTTCCTATTTCATTAGAATATTATGATGTATTTCTGTTCCATTAACTTCCACTATTGATTCCTGGTTTATTAACAACAAAGTTGAACGATTAATCCTGTTTCATTGACATACATTCTGAATGTGTCTTCCATTACTTGTAGCAACCATGGTCGATCCTGTTAAAAGAACACCCATTGTTAATTGCTTTTTCCCCATGAAAAGGTGTTTAAACATGTTTTATTAAAACCTATTGTTGATTGCAGTTTCATTAACAAGAAACATTAATTTCTGTTTAATTTACGTTTATTATTTCATTAACTAGAATCATTAATTTCCATTCATTGTTTCATTAACAAGAAACATTAATTTCTGTTTAAAGTGTCATTAACAAGAAACATAAACTTCCATTTATTGTTTCATTAACAAAACCATCATTTTCCATTCATCTTTTCATTAACAAAAATTATTATTGTCTTTTATTGTTTCATTAACAGCGGATGTGTGTAACACTGATATGGACCTTATCTTGATAGTAGATGGTTCATCAAATATCGGACAGGAGGACTTCTCCCAAATGATGGCCTTTATTACTCGACAAATTCCAAAGTGAGTGAAACTTGTACTTACTGATTTCCATAATAAACTTGTTGTAAGGGGCCTTTGTTATTAATGCTTAGGGCATAGAAATTGACAAATTACCATACCCCTTCATGTAATTTGAGTTTAATACCCGAGAGTTGTGTAACACATAACATATAAATATCATATATTTCCAGGTTTGTGATTAGAGCTGACAGAACGAGAGTGGGCGTGGTACGGATTGGTTCTATCACCTCCCCCGAGGATGTGTACAGCCTCACCCAATCTGGTAGCGAAGATGACGTCATCCAGGCCATACTGGCACTCCAGGTAAATGTCACATAGCCGTCTTAAATGACTTGGAAAAATTCGTTTATTGTGTGTAGTTCTTTTCATCACATTAACAGTAAAACAGTTATGATGTGATGCTTTGCTCTAAAAGGTGAAGAAATTGGAAGTTAGCAATTTCTATAAAATGCACAACAGTTACAACTAAACTGTCTCCATGATCAACTTATAACTACTTTAGAAGGACAGACCAAGTTTGTTTGTACCGTTGGTACCCTATTAGTCAGTATTACTGTATAGCGCATTATATTCGCTGTGCCAATATTTCACGTTTTTTAAGGGTTCCTAAATTCGCGGGGTTTTTATTTTGCGATGGTTGAAGGTACCACGAAATTAAAACCCCTTCACTAAAGATCATCCATATCAACATATAAACTACTTTTAAATACCAGTGCTTTTTTAACAGCAAGGATCACTGTTTTGTGGTCGACATGAGAATCAAATGATTGTTAAAGATACATATGATTAATAATTAAATAATTGATAATTGATTAAATGCATTGCTTGAAATTTCTCTAAATACATAATATTTTATTGCATCATAAACATAACATGTTATATAGCAATTTGAAAAAACATTTTAATAAAAACATGGATTTACAGGAGAGCTTTTCATTCATTTAAAGGTGTCATTCAATTTCATTTTCGTTGAGCATAATATATACTTTGACAGATTAAAAGTAGTTTTCTTTAAATAAAATGGGTTTTCTTTAATTATCAGTCAGTGTAAATAATTGATAAGAGTAACATATGTTTAATTAATACTCGTAACAGAAATCAGTTCGCAGAAAGAGCGTGTCATATGTACTTCTCAACCAAACATCCGATTTGTTTGCAATTAAATCCCGGTTGATACATGCCTCATGTATTGTTTGACAAGGGGATAACAATATTAACAGATTAATTTTGTTATTCCGGAGATATTGTTAAGTTTGTAAAATGTTATATTTGTTTTATATTCCGATCGATTTTGCATCAAATTTTACCTCAAAATCAGTGATGTAAATTTTGAAATAAACGAAAACAACAAAATTGAAAAGTATTCATCTACAAAATCAAATACAATAACTGTGCATAATGTAACAGTACATGGTGGAAGGGATAACAGAGTGACATCCAGGTAAAATTCCGACCTGGCATGGCACACAGAATAACATTGAAGAGGCTTTTATTAGCGGTGTTTAAAATTCGCACTGTTGGACCGACCGCGAATCGCGCGAAAATTAAACCCGCAGGAATAAAAGTACTTATACAGTAATACTTCCTCGCATGAAAATCTTGATGCACTACTATTAGAACCTAACTTAGGTTAAAACCAAATGAATTCAAACCTAACACTGCCTTAAGAACCTGTCCAATAAAAGTAATCCCAGAGGGATATCTCTGTTAACTTCCTTTTGTTACTCAGATTTTCATGGTAAAGCATGGAATCTCAACTTCTATTATCTTATCACAATTATAAGATTTTGAGGCTTTTCTAAGTCAAAAACTATCTAAAGAAAGACCATTACTGTACAGCACGAATTCTTGAAGTCTTCTCTGCAAATGAATTTAATCAAGTGTATAAAAATGAAAAAGTTTATGCATTTTCTTTTGGGACCTAAAGAAACTGCAGAGGGATTAAAAAAAAGGCACCAAGTGATATGTTTTCCTTGCGGTATTTCTATTTCTTTTTATGAGAAACCATTGTGATAAAAGGAGTAGTTACCTGTGAGAAGCAATAGCTTCTATAGATGCAGTGATGTTTTTTCTTTAAAGTCTTGTGCAATTACATTAACCCATTACCAAAGATTTACGACATTTGACCAGTTTGTTGCAGACGACTCTGGAAAAAGTTGTGTTAACAAGCAATTTCTCCTTTTCCAACAATGTTTTCTGCCCTATCTAAAGAGTATTAATCAATTATATCACTTTTTGAAAAGTCGTCTGCAAACTCTTTCAATTTGGGACAGTTTAAAATTTGGTATTTGGTAAATGGAAAATAGACACATTGATTTCTATACAGAGTGGTGCATCCAGCACAAATACTGCAAGTGCTTTATACATGGCGAGACTGGATATGGACACAAATTCCCGCAACACAATTCCCAAGATCATTGTTGTGGTGACACATGGACCATCCCGGCACCCAGGACAAACAGAATTTCAGGCCACAGTGGCCCGAGAGAGAGGCTACGTTATACTCGCCCTTGGACTGGGTAGTAATGCAAATGAGGCGGAGCTTCAGAGCGTTGCTCCCGGTAACGTCGTCATCAAACGTGATTTCTCGTCCTTGCCAACCTTTGACTTTTCACCACAGATTTGTGAGGGTAAGTTATTTTGAATATTGTATTATTTAAACGATGTTATAAAGATGACAGAAATGTGTTGTATAGTGACACTAAATTCTTCTTACTGAATAAATATTATGTCTGATTAAACAACACACATGTACTATTCAAGGTTTTTTTGTTTATAGATATAAAATGATTAATTTTATTTTCTGGCTCTTAGAAGCATCCCTGGTTTTGTCCCTACCAAGCATTTCAATGATATACAATGGAGATGGCCAAAATGTGGTGTATTGAGAGTCACTAAAGTGACACTAAATGCTTCTTACAGAATGCTAGATTTGTAAAGGCTTCTTTCTGTATGGTTTGTTTTGCTGCATTCATATAATGTCTGATTAGATAACTTATGTGTAATGCTGAAAGGTTTCTTTATTACTGTTATTATTGAAAACCATTTTTATCCATTGCAGAGTCCCTGGTTTTGTCCCTACTATTTGCCAATGCTAGCATATGATATGTAAATACACATATATTGTAATGAAATGTCTAGAAGACAACCGGTTTCATATTTGAAAAAAAATAATTTGCTGTTACATTTTCTTTCAATGGTTGGTATAGTAAAGACAGAATGTAGTTTTAAGTTTTATTTCAAGAAGAATAGTTTTTAGTATTTTGAATGGCTTTCTTCCAATGAACTAGTGTATAAAATGCCATTTAAGGATACTAATGTTGCTAATTTAAACTTCTTTTTCCCTACTGATGTTTTGATGTTTTAATCTTAATAATAAGATGATTGGAATTTTAGTAGATAAAACAAAAGTCAAAATTTAAACAAAAATATGCATATGGTTTAAAAATCATACCAATCAATGATTTCTATAGACAGCAATCTCTAGCATAATACTCTATGATCTCAGAGATTTCTGAAAGTCTTAGATAGGTCTACTGTGTATAGTCATTCCTCTCACTGTATAATCTCAGAGATTTCCGAAAGTCTTAGACAGGTCTACTGTATATAGTCATCCCTCTCTCTGTATAATCTCAGAGATTTCTGAAAGTCTTAGATAGGTCTACTGTGTATAGTCATTCCTCTCTCTGTATAATCTCAGAGATTTCTGAAAGTCTTAGATAGGTCTACTGTATATAGTCATTCCTCTCTTTGTATAATCTCAGAGATTTCCGAAAGTCTTAGATAGGTCTACTGTTTATAGTCATTCCTCTCTCTGTATAATCTCAGAGATTTCAGAAAGTCTTAGACAGGTCTACTGTGTATAGTCATTCCTCTCTCTGTATAATCTCAGGGATTTCCGAAAGTCTTAGACAGGTCTACTGTATATAGTCATTCCTCTCTCTGTATAATCTCAGAGGTTTCAGAAAGTCTTAGACAGGTCTACTGTATATAGTCATTCCTCTCTCTGTATAATCTCAGAGATTTCAGAAAGTCTTAGACAGGTCTACTGTATATAGTCATTCCTCTCTCTGTATAATCTCAGGGATTTCTGAAAGTCTTAGACAGGTCTACTGTATATAGTCATTCCTCTCTCTGTATAATCTCAGAGGTTTCAGAAAGTCTTAGACAGGTCTACTGTATATAGTCATTCCTCTCACTGTATAATCTCAGATATTTCTGAAAGTCTTAGACAGGTCTACTGTATATAGTCATTCCTCTCTCTGTATAATCTCAGGGATTTCCGAAAGTCTTAGACAGGTCTGCTGTATATAGTCATTCCTCTCACTGTATAATCTCAGAGATTTCAGAAAGTCTTAGACAGGTCTGCTGTGTATAGTCATTCCTCTCACTGTATAATCTCAGAGATTTCTGAAAGTCTTAGACAGGTCTGCTGTGTATAGTCATTCCTCTCACTGTATAATCTCAGAGATTTCAGAAAGTCTAAGACAGGTCTGCTGTGTATAGTCATTCCTCTCACTGTATAATCTCAGAGATTTCTGAAAGTCTTAGATAGGTCTGCTGTGTATAGTCATTCCTCTCTCTGTATAATCTCAGAGATTTCCAAAAGTCTTAGATAGGTCTACTGTGTATAGTCATTCCTCTCTCTGTATAATCTCAGAGATTTCCAAAAGTCTTAGACAGGTCTGCTGTGTATATTCATTCCTCTCACTGTATAATCTCAGAGATTTCAGAAAGTCTTAGACAGGTCTACTGTATATAGTCATTCCTCTCACTGTATAATCTCAGAGATTTCCGAAAGTCTTAGACAGGTCTACTGTATATAGTCATTCCTCTCACTGTATAATCTCAGAGATTTCAGAAAGTCTTAGATAGGTCTACTGTATATAGTCATTCCTCTCACTGTATAATCTCAGAGATTTCAGAAAGTCTTAGACAGGTCTACTGTATATAGTCATTCCTCTCACTGTATAATCTCAGAGATTTCAGAAAGTCTTAGACAGGTCTACTGTATATAGTCATTCCTCTCACTGTATAATCTCAGAGATTTCAGAAAGTCTTAGACAGGTCTACTGTATATAGTCATTCCTCTCACTGTATAATCTCAGAGATTTCAGAAAGTCTTAGACAGGTCTACTGTATATAGTCATTCCTCTCACTGTATAATCTCAGAGATTTCAGAAAGTCTTAGACAGGTCTACTGTTTATAGTCATTCCTCTCACTGTATAATCTCAGAGATTTCAGAAAGTCTTAGACAGGTCTACTGTATATAGTCATTCCTCTCTCTGTATAATCTCAGAGATTTCAGAAAGTCTTAGATAGGTCTACTGTATATAGTCATTCCTCTCACTGTATAATCTCAGAGATTTCCGAAAGTCTTAGACAGGTCTACTGTATATAGTCATTCCTCTCACTGTATAATCTCAGAGATTTCAGAAAGTCTTAGACAGGTCTACTGTTTATAGTCATTCCTCTCACTGTATAATCTCAGAGATTTCAGAAAGTCTTAGACAGGTCTGCTGTATATAGTCATTCCTCTCACTGTATAATCTCAGATATTTCAGAAAGTCTTAGACAGGTCTACTGTATATAGACATTCCTCTCACTGTATAATCTCAGGGATTTCCGAAAGTCTTAGACAGGTCTGCTGTGTATAGTCATTCCTCTCACTGTATAATCTCAGAGGTTTCAGAAAGTCTTAGACAGGTCTACTGTATATAGTCATTCCTCTCTCTGTATAATCTCAGAGATTTCAGAAAGTCTTAGACAGGTCTGCCGTATATAGTCATTCCTCTCACTGTATAATCTCAGAGATTTCCAAAAGTCTTAGACAGGTCTACTGTATATAGTCATTCCTCTCTCTGTATAATCTCAGAGATTTCAGAAAGTCTGAGACAGGTCTGCTGTATATAGTCATTCCTCTCTCTGTATAATCTCAGAGATTTCAGAAAGTCTGAGACAGGTCTGCTGTGTATAGTCATTCCTCTCTCTGTATAATCTCAGAGATTTCAGAAAGTCTTAGACAGGTCTACTGTATATAGTCATTCCTCTCTCTGTATAATCTCAGAGATTTCAGAAAGTCTTAGACAGGTCTACTGTATATAGTCATTCCTCTCTCTGTATAATCTCAGAGATTTCAGAAAGTCTTAGACAGGTCTGCTGTATATAGTCATTCCTCTCTCTGTATAATCTCAGAGATTTCAGAAAGTCTTAGACAGGTCTGCTGTATATAGTCATTCCTCTCTCTGTATAATCTAAGGGATTTCAGAAAGTCTTAGACAGGTCTGCTGTATATAGCCATTCCTCTCTCTGTATAATCTCAGGGATTTCCAAAAGTCTTAGACAGGTCTACTGTATATAGTCATTCCTCTCTCTGTATAATCTCAGAGATTTCAGAATGTCTTAGACAGGTCTGCTGTATATAGTCATTCCTCTCTCTGTATAATCTCAGAGATTTCAGAAAGTCTTAGACAGGTCTGCTGTATATAGTCATTCCTCTCTCTGTATAATAATCTAAGGGATTTCAGAAAGTCTTAGACAGGTCTGCTGTATATAGCCATTCCTCTCTCTGTATAATCTCAGGGATTTCCAAAAGTCTTAGACAGGTCTACTGTATATAGTCATTCCTCTCACTGTATAATCTCAGGGATTTCCAAAAGTCTTAGACAGGTCTACTGTATATAGTCATTCCTCTCACTGTATAATCTCAGGGATTTCAGAAAGTCTTAGACAGGTCTGCTGTATATAGTCATTCCTCTCTCTATATAATTTCAGGGATTTCAGAAAGTCTTAGACAGGTCTACTGTATATAGTCATTCCTCTCACTGTATAATCTCAGAGATTTCTGAAAGTCTTAGATAGGTCTACTGTATATAGTCATTCCTCTCACTGTATAATCTCAGAGATTTCAGAAAGTCTTAGACAGGTCTACTGTATATAGTCATTCCTCTCACTGTATAATCTCAGAGATTTCAGTAAGTCTTAGACAGGTCTACTGTATATAGTCATTCCTCTCACTGTATAATCTCAGAGATTTCAGAAAGTCTTAGACAGGTCTACTGTATATAGTCATTCCTCTCTCTGTATAATCTCAGGGATTTCAGAAAGTCTTAGACAGGTCTACTGTATATAATCATTCCTCTCACTGTATAATCTCAGGGATTTCCAAAAGTTTAAGACGGGAATCTGGTGTATAACATAGTTCCATTCACTGTGTTACTCTTGGGATTTGTCTAGAGTCTCAATTGATAAATGGCTGGAAATCATTATTCCCTTCACTGTTAATACCGCTCAGAGATTTGAAGAGAGTCTTAGACAGGGATCTGGTGTACATCATCCATCTCTTCACTTTTTTACTCTCTTCTTATTTTAAACCTAGACTAGCCTTGTTCTTAGAGGGTTTGACAAAGTAAGGTTATCAGGGACCACTTTAAGCTCACAAACGCTTCCATGACAAAATATCATTAGATCTTTAAAAACATACCAGGGCCGACAATTCTATTCATAACATTCCTGATATGTGAAGTTTGACCATGATACAAACTACCATAAGAAGGCAAGGTTCATTAGCAGTTGAGGCCAAATGTTATAAAAAAATTGATTGTCTTTCTTTGGATGCTGGAAATCATTGGTGAATATAGGGGCATAAGAAGGCTTCAAATCAAATAATGGGTTATGATGAAGACTGTTTTACAATATTTATTTATCTGATTATTTCAGCTGCAAGGCAATATCAACCACCTCCTATAACTCAAACAGGTAATTTTCCAATATGTTTCAAGGTAAACCCTTCTATCCTTCAAATCTGAAGATGCTTTTTGTTTTAGTTATTGTCTGCTGACTGCTTCTCCAGTTGAACCTTTGATATTTGATAAACTAGTAGAACATGATAAGACTTTGTACCTGGCAAACACAGGATTAGTGGCATTTTGGTAATTTTTTTTTTTTTAATTTAATGTTTACATCTAATCAAGGTGACAATATCCTTCAAAAGTTTTATCTTAAGTAGTCTGTCTTTAATCTTGAAGTTGAACTGATTTATTACAGAAGTCTGCAATGTAACCTTAGGGTAAGTGTTTCTCAATAAAGTATTTTATGATTGCAATTAATATAATAAAGGGGCCATTAAACAAGCAGAAAGACCTATGATCCTGCATTGCTCCATGGTTAAAGCCATACTTGTGCTCATCTATCTAAATTGTGAAAGTTTTAGAATGATTGATAATTAAATAAAAAGGGATTTAAATTCACCTTTAAAAAGGAATTGAGACTGTAACTCGTTCACATGATGCTTTTAAAAGAGTGAATTCTATAAGGTTTGTTTACAATTAGCTAACAAACTAGGTCAGCCGAGAAACGTGGGGATCCAATAAAACCCAAGAATTTTCCATTTTAAATGTTCCAGTTATTAATATTGGATGAATGACAGTATTTTTGTGTTTCCGTGATTTTTCTAACCAGGTGATTGCCACTCATTATTCTGAGCGCTTTTTGCTTTTCTAGATGTTAGTCGAATGTTAACAATGAAGTTAAATTGGTGGGCACCAAATTTGTGAAAAAAGCGCTTTGAAAAATAGATAATAATTAGTGCAGGCGTTATATTGTCATGGTCTTGTGGTTTTGCCTATTTTTCAACATATTTTATCATAATGTATTACTCATATTACCCAGTTTTGCAGTTTTTCTGAGCGATAATATGCTTTGAAGGTAGTGGATCAATAGCTCAGGGCGCCATGTTGAATCTCAAATGATCCTGCTAGTATGGTTGAAGTGTCTTTTTGAAACACACTTAAAAACCCTTACTTAGTCCTTTAAAATCCCAGGATTGTCGTAACATATCTGAAATACTTCTAACATGGCTTCATACCCCATACCAAAAAGGCATAATGAGAACAACCAAACCACACCAACATTAGTTTAGTGAGAATTTCTGAGTCTGAGTCACTTAATGGTAATGATGTCTATTCAATCATCTAAACGTTTCTTTTACAATCATGCATATAATAATTATAATCATATTTGCTTTTTGTTCTACAATCCTAACAAAGCAAAGGTAAGTAGCTTAACAGATCAACCAAAGAGATCTTCCAAAGACATAATCACAGCCTTTGAGAAGAGGTGTGCAGCTTTTAGGTCTACGAATAAGATATGAGCAAGTAGATGTCATTATCCCACAATATCCACTCACATATTAAACCAAAAGCAAGAGATCTCGACGATACAAAAGACACAATCACACTCAATCAGTGAAAACCAATGTCAAACACTGATCAGCCGTGCTGTCTATATATACTAACTATTTCTCTATTTCACAATGCCAATCTGAACACATCGTGTTAATCCAATGAAAACTCCTCTGAAATAATATAGATGACGCCATGTTGTTCCCTGTGAGATTGGAGTCACTTTACTTTCGTTTTCAAAAATACATCTTTAATGTGAAATCTAAAAAGTCATTTGATTTGATTAAGGAAACAACTATAGATGTCACAACTTTTTATTTCGCCATTTCGTATGAGTTACCAATAAAAAATGATTTAAAAGGGTGTCCAACACTTCCATACACATTGAACTGCTTAACATGGATGCTTAGAAAATGTGTCATAAGCCAGGGGAGATTTACCCAAACACTACACTATGGTGTACCGAATAGACCGAAATTGTAAATGGCGGTGAACCTCCATTTAAAATAAGGGTACACCATTAAATTTAGCAGTGTACCTTTATTTTAAATGGAGGTTCCCGGCTATTTACAATTTCGGTCTATTCCTTACACCATACTACACTGCAATAAGCTGTCAAATTCACACCCTTGTTTCACAAGCATTATACAAGCTGCGTGTATGTGACTACTATAGTCTCCACTATTTCAGATGAATGCAGTGCCAAACTGGAGTTGATATTTGTACTGGACTTATCTGACGGTATTGATGCTCCTCCAATTCTGAAGGCTGGACTCTTTAACTTCATTGATGTGTAAGTTCTTTGGAACTGAGTTTTTATTGCCCTATTTTTCAAATGTTCTTCTTTAACCCTTTACCAAATGCCAAATTTTTTAATGTCCCAAATTAAAACAGTTTGCAGATGATTGTTTCGTTTTGTCATGGGTTAAATATGACTGCTGAAAATTAGTTCAGAAACCATTTTGACAAAAGGAGATGTTACTCAAGATAATTTGCTGTTTCTTCTTTTATCACAATTCCTTTTGGATTAACTTTACAATTTTGCATATAGAAATACAATGTATTGGTGAAAATTATGGTTTTTAAATGCCAGCTATTTCTTTAAATTTGGTCATATGATTGAGTTTCATATTAGTTTAAAACACATTTTATTTGCAATAAATGCAAAAAGGATTGGGACAAAAGCAAAAATGCTTATATAATAGTGTCCCTTTCCAAATGTTCATACTAGTAAATTGAAAATTTCTTTAGGCATCCATTGCCCTGTTGTAAATGGTTATACATTATATTCACATAGTCTTCCTGGCATATGTCAGATTCCCAACTTTGCAAGGAAATAGTTATTTTTGAGAATCTAATATACAATTCTACACTAATTACTTAAGGTATGCCAGACTAATAGTCCTACTAAGTTATTTGGTTCAGCAGATTTTTGCCGTTGTTTATTACATAGTCTCTCTTCACTAATAAAAGGTCGGAGGGAAATTACGAAAAATTCATAGCACTGTTAAAAGATTACATTATTAATGATAAGATAGGATAAGAAAATTATTCATTATAGTGACTTGTGCATATACAACATGTTTAAATACATGGTTAACGGAAACATAAGAAAAAACCACCCAGCCCAATGGGCCTGTAAGTCACCATATATGTTAAATACAAAATAACTACGCACTTAGGTACACCTTTATGTGGTTACTCTTCAAACAGATTTGGTCTTGATTGTGAATTTTGGAGCAAATGCAGCTCAAAACCAGACATATACTTATGAGATATCTGGCTTTGTTCACCATTTGTTTCAATGATAAGCAAGTTATACGTATCTAGTAGATCATGATACATACTATATGTAAGGTACACATATGATTTACAGTAAAAACTGTCTATGACATCGACACAAACATAACATTGTTAATTGGTTGGATCATTTGAACAAAATCTCAATTAAACAGTGCAGATCCAGATTAGATATCCCTTTTTGAGGGACGGCCGATCTGGTCTGTCACCGGTTTTTGTGATAAGCTTACAATTTCTAGAAAAGTAGAGATTATGTGAACAAGAAAGTAAATCAGTTATATAATACACTGCACTTCCGTAGATAGGCATTTGCTAAATATCTCACAGTTTTTCTTGGGTAGTTTGTCAACAATGTTTTTAATTTGGTTTTGTTAGTTTTGTTGCAAATTTCCTGAAGCTCTGGTGCCCGTTTTACTAAACAGTTTACGCTTAAGATTTGCGTAAGTCTAAAACAACAATTCCTCTTATTTCAATATTTGGCAAAGCAATATTGCAAAGTAATACATCATTGGAATCGTCTCTCCGAGACGCTTCCAATGATGTGTCACATTGCAATATTGTACTTTCATTGAAGATATTATCCATGTTAATCAATTATGACTTACGCAAACATTTTCCGTAAGTTGTTTAGTAAAACGGGCCCCTGTTCCGGGCACATTAAGTCTTATTGGATCATATTGCGTACACTGTATTAAAAAAAATTGTGTTTCATTTTCAAATGTGTCAAAGCCGCAAAGCTTGTTCACCTATGTATCTTCCAGTTTCAACTCTTAATGGCAAGATACCAAATCTAAACTGGCAGAGGGCTGATCTTTCATATTTTTGTAGATTTAAGTACATATACTTTGCATTTCCAAACTTGGACTTGGATGTTCTGTAGGTTCTCAACTTTGACACGGATTGGATATCATGTTTCCATTTTTTACCTTAGTAGTCTCTTATTTACTCATTTGTGTCTGAGTAAGGAATCACTGTACTAAGATTGATCAAGTAGGCCTAAATAAGTCATTATTCCCTTAACGTCTGATGACCAATTATTTTTGCACTGTCTGTAATCGTCATTGAAAATAGGTTTTGTTAGTCTATTGTTGTCCATACATTGGAGTCTGTTCCAATACCGCGATACACACCCCAACCTATGATACTGGCTTGGTACCATGCAGGGCCAATATCGGCGTGAATTGGTGAACCTCCATAAAGTACCGTAAAGCACGATTTTGAACATTATCAATGGCCTGAAACTGCCTCGTGCCCCAGACTGGAGGGCCATAATCTAAGATTAGAACAAAGCATGAATTAAATAATTTTTCAAACGACCTGAATCCAAAATCTTTGAGACTGTGAATTTTTCTTATTATACTCCCCAGGGCATGACCAGCCCTTTTGCAAGGGCCTCACAATTTGGAGTAAAATCTGGCTTTTCATGGAAAATAACCACTATAAGTACTATATTAATTATATGTAGCGGTAGCGGTTTTTGTCACAACAAATTATTGTTTCATAAAGTTGTGACATTTTTATAAACACTTGTATTCATCATCTTTTTATTAGCCTCCTTAATAAAACAGGCAAATTGTACTACATGTACATCATACATTATGTTGAAATGAAACCTCATTGTAACCCTCTTTTTCCAGATTTCCTGAAATCTCTAATGATACTGTTAGGATTGGTGTTTTTGCTTTTGGAAGTGAAATACATGTAAATAAGGTGCAAATTCTCTCTGGCAATAAGACGGAAATTAGAGAAGCAATCAATGTGCAGTCTAAGCAAGGAGGATCCAGTACCGACATGGCAGGTGCTCTGAGGTATGCGAAGACCTTACTGGCAGACAGCAGGCCTGATGTTATGCGGGTTGTCATGATCTTCACTGATGGTAAAGCGACCGACTATACAGCCACTGAGTCTGCTGCTAAAATGGTGGGTACTTAAATGATACCTCTCCTTAGAGTTTATCTTTCAAATCATTTCATAAATGAGGGAATTTGTGACTGATCTAAAAAGCAAACAAAATAAGACGGCAAATATGAACATTGAAACAAATACTGCATGGCTCTGTGGTTAATATGGTGGACTCAGAACTCGTGGGGTTCCTAGTTTTAGCCCCACCGACACCTCTGGTTTCATGGGAGTGGCCTTTCGTAAGTCATCTCAGAGCCCTTGCCTAGTACTGGTGCATCCAGGAAATCTGTTACAAAGCTGAAAAATGTTGGTGTGACACTGACGAAGAGGACCTATGTGGGATCTGTGTCAGAATTTAACTATAACTATGATACATGCACTTTATGTTGCTAAGCATTAACCATCCTCACAAAAAGAACGTATTCCTCATAAGGAGACATAATTATATCCTTTGTAAAACTAGTGTAGGATGAACTCTCTAGCAGATAGTAATGCATGGTAATGATTGATTATTAAGTAATGGTTGAACCATGTCCCTGGTGTTGGGTTTGTTGACTGATTCATGTTGATACTAACATCAGTCAAAACAAATAAAGTATGACAAGTATGAGAAATAATATTTCATTACATTCCTGAAGGTTATTAACCCTTAGAATGCTGGGTAATTTTCTTAAAATACATTTTCTTTGTTGTTTGCTTTATAAAACCTTAGATATCAGCTTAATTTGGATGAGGAAAGACATGCAGAGTAGCAAACAGTTTAGATCACAGGCCAGTCGCCAATCTGCTTGGCCGCTGGCCTGGATCTAACATGTTTTCATAAGCAAGTCGGTTCCAGCACTATAATGGTTAACTCTGCTTTCCCTGTGCATGATAAAAGGAAATCACATTTTATTAATTAGTAGGTGAATTTGTGTTTCTTCTTATTTGATTGGCATAACATCATATGTTACATCACATCTTTTAGTAGATTTCCATCTTTAAAAGTTTGATTCTTTAAAACTAACACTATTTTATTTGTAACTTTTGTTCACATTGACCTAGCCAAGCAAATTTATTAAAGGCCCATGAAAGGAGATTAATGCTATATCAAACTATATTGATGAACTTTTGGTCAGATTCAAATAGTTAGTACAAAAAACACCCATCAGCACAACTTAAAGGTGAAATCCAAGGAGAAATAACCCAGTTTAGCCAATACAATAAATCGGATTGCCTGATTCTTGACCTCCGACCTGGTCATGTGATACACACTTTTTTGATCCAACCAATCAGAATTGGTTTTTTAGATATGTAAACAGATTGTTGATAAACATGATTGAATTGGAGGCTAATGAATACTTATTGAAAGGAGAATTAGATCTTTTTCGACTCTTGATTAAATGTGTATACAGTGAATTCACATGTATTTTGATCCAAAATTATAAAATTGATTTTGTGATCTGCCACATACAGGCTGTACATACTTAGATAGATTGATGCTTCCTGAATAAATCATTCTTTGAATAGCTACTTTTGATTTGTATAAATTCTTAATTTCAAATTTTCTTTTGTGAGCAAGCACCTTTAAAGAAGGAAACATTTTCTTTACTTCATACAGTTGAGGGATGATCAGATCTACGTAATGGCTATAAACTATGGGAATATTCTTCCCTACCTAAAGGGATTGGAAGACATAGGTACAACTGGATCAGCTGCTGTTGTCAAGTTTAATACCCAAGCACTACCAGTAGAGTTTACCGAAACACTGGGAAACAGAATTTGCGACGGTAACTATGATTGATGCAACTTTATCTAGCAAATACCCATCTACTAACTGATAATTCGCCTGCCTGATAAACATAACTGGTATCAGGTCAATGCGTCACATGACATATCACATGATCAATATTGCCGGAACTACTTTTGACCTACTAAAACGACTGCCACATATCGGCAAAGGAGTCAACACATCAACAAGAATTCAAGATTCCCGATAATTATAACTTTTTAATTTCAAAATAAAAAAACAAAATATAACTGTTAAAAAATAACATATACTATACAATAAACTTAAAAACATAACCTTTTTTAACAATTGTCATTCAATGATTCTTTTATTTAAGTAAATTCAAACATAACATGTTTAGAGAAGTAACATAAGGCATTATAACATAGTAAATGGTTAGAAGAAATGCCAAATTCAATAATCATGTGATATTAGCTACAGACAGCTTAAGAATGTTTTTAGGATTGGGATTTTAATCCCTTTGTTTCCAAAGTACAGTGAAGCCTCGTTTATCCGGACACCGATTATCAGGATGTCTCGTGACAAGCGATTTCTACTTTTCCTACAATGTTTTCTGCCATATCAGAAGATTTCATCACGTTTTGATATGTCGTCTGCAAACTCTTTCAATTTGGGACGGTCGACAATTTGGCGTTTGCTAAAGGGTTATAAGTATACATGCGCATACAGACCGTTTATGTCTTAATGTGTATAAGAACATGCTCTGCTTCATTAGTCCGGATGATTCGGTAAACCGGACATTTTGTTGGCATCACTGTACTGTATTGTTACAATGGTATCATTAGATAGGGTTTGTGTCAAATTCAAAGGTTTAGTTCGCCTTTCCCTTATATAGTTTGTTTTGTATATACAATAAGAGATACTAATAATTTAAAAGAGTATTTACATGATGGTATTCTACTAGTTGTATTCTATAACCAAAATTCAAATGTTCTTAATTTTAAAACGATCTATGATAGCCACATTTTCTTACTGCTTTTCAATGGTAGACCAAAATAAGTCAATATATTTACAACGAATAAAAAAATGTTCATAATCTTGGAATTCATTTAATAGAAAGAATATTTGGTATTTTCCACTTGAAAAAGTTCTTGCTGGTTGCTAAGATACTGTGAATAGTTTTATATTTAAATTGCTTTATACCATTATCTTGGTTTATTTTATTCATAAAGAAATAAAATGAAATCCAATTGAAATTTTTGTTGAATAGTCTTTCCCAATGATCGTACACATATGGACGTTAGAACTTATCTTTTATGTATTGTTTATATATGTATTTATTAGTTGTATCATCAATATTTATGTTATATATGTTAATACTGAGGGTGGTTTTTATTTTTCTTTCGCACAATTGGTTTGAATTCAAGATGTGTGTCAAGGCTGTTGGCAATGACTGTTTTAAAGTATTCAATTCTGAGATCGAATTTGTCTTATTTGATAGTTTAGGAAGTATATATTCAGATCTAATTTTGCCTTCATCAATAACATCGTCAGTGAATATAAAGCCAGGGTCTATCCGGGCCTTGAAAAAAAGGCATTTTGTATTGTGTTTGATATAATGATTCCCCTTATAATTTGTTTACGTATATCTCTGAAGTTAGTTGTTGTATCTAGATTGGTTTTAATTGTTTGATTTAAGTTAATCCATGTTTCAATCAAACTTCTATAAAAAAGGTGGGATCTTTGAATTTAAAGAGTGTACATGTATACTCTTGAGTGAATCTAGATTCATATTCGAAATCAGTAGATCTTTACCATATTGGTTTAAAAAGAAGAGCGGTATAACTTTCCAGTTTGGATTGTCTGTTATATTTAGATGTTTCACCCATTTTACTGTCATTGTTTTATGATAAATTTTGATATCAAGCATGTCTAATCCCCCTTCTAGTTTATGTCCAATGGTGTCATTTTTAATATTCCATAAGAATCTAAAAAAAAGAGATAATTAAATACGTTTAAAATCTGTTTTGTAGGGATAAGGTTTTGAAGTAGGTATGTAAGTTTTGGTAGAAGAATTGATTTGATGATGAGAGTTTTGCCGGACATTGTGAGTTTTCTTTTAGACCAAGCATTTATAAGTGTTTAACGTGTCTCAAGTTTCCCAGTCCAGTCTAGTATGTTACATTCATTTCTGTTGTTACCAAAGTAAATCCCTAAAGCCTTGACATGTGGTTTGTAAAAACATAACTTTGAAAAGTTCCTGCATGAGAAAGGAGACAAGTCCTCAATAGTTATGAAAAAAAAAATAGAAAAAAGACCAATAAATGGCTTTGATTATTGAACAATTACTCTGTATTTCCAGTATGATTGTGATTTTATTTAGAATAACTTACATCATGACTTAATAATACCCTGCTATGTCATGCCTTAAGCAAATGATTTTAGATATCACTGTGACAAAAGGATTATTTAACTTCAAAATACGAGCTATAAATCGTTTTGCCATGATTATGTGTACCTGACACCTTCACAAAAACATTATTTTTCATATCATAATCATACATAACCAGTCACGAAATATCTCATGGGGTAATAACACCAACTTGCTATTTTCTTCTAAATGACATGAATTTGAAACACTGTGAAAGAAGGGGTTATTACTTTTGGCAAGCAAATTTTCCTTATTCACGCTTTGAATTTCAAATCTCAAAGGAAAGTATGAATGTTGCATATCTCAACACTGAATGGTAGCAACTTTGTTAAACTTTGTCACATTGAAGATCTTTAAAATAAAAAGGGTTTTACAGAGAAATTTTCCATTATTACTTAATTAGGGGAGATAATCAATGCAAAAATTAACATTGAAGCCTATTGGAAATATAATCTTTATGTCATAATGATGATGATTGAGATAGATAACCCTGTTTGATTTATGAGAAAGATGCATTACATAATTCTCATTAAGATTTCAAAAAGGAATTCCAAACTTGAACTTACAAAACAGAAACAGATTGATTTTAACTGTTTTCAGGAGAGACAAGTCATGAAAAATGAAAACAAGGGGAGATAATACCAACAACTTTTACCATAAAATGATGTGTCAATATGACCATTGTCATCATGTTTGCCGTTCTATATTTCATAGCCATTATAGTCACTTTATGTACAGAAACATTGGGAAATGTTTGATTATCAAAGGTATTTAACCTTTTTATGAATAGAATACGTCTCTTCTGAACTGTTTCTTGTTTTTCCAGATAAGTATGTCTGTCCATTTCCTCTGGAGATTGTTTACATTTGGGACCTTGCAGACAATTCTGCACTTTCAGATAAAGTAACAAAGTTCACTGCAGACCTCAGTGCAAGGTAAACTATAAACTCCTTTCTCACACAAAAAGACTTACTTCGAGAGATCTTCAGTGACAAGACTCAAGAAATCATTGGGACTTATATTCTGTATTTCAATAATATCAGACTAGATTACTTTCCGTGCACTGTTTTACATATTACTAACTAGCATCACAGTAGATGACTTTCAAAAAGCATTGTGGCAAAAGGAGAAATTGTTTCTCACAATATCTTATTATAGTAACATATGAATATTAATTCATAAAAGTAACATAGTTTATTTTAAATACAATAGATAATAACCATTGGCCTTTACGTTACTTTTTAATAAGATTGATTGAGTTACATCATGGTTACTCCTAGAATTTCAAAGGAGATAATGGCCCTGCATGATAAAAAAATGTACCAAAATGCTATCTGGTATTTCACTGTTACACATGAAGATGATCAACATTGACTAAGTTACAAATCTCGCTTTTGTAAATTACAGATTTTCAGCCATTAAAGCCAGTCTGATTCGAGTTGGTCAGGGAGGGGCTGTGAGTCTGATAAAAGCCATTGAGGATGCAGACACCATCCTCTCTGAGAGCAGCGCACCATACACAGTGTTAAACATCGTGATCATCACAGACAAGTCCCTGCCTGCAGACACCAGCTCTCTAAACAGTGTATCTACAACGGTTAGACAGAAGGGCAGGAAAATAACTGTCCTAAATGCTGGATCAAGTCCCAAAACCAATTGGATAGATATTGCATCTAGTACTACACACGTTTTTCCATCATCATTTTTGAATAGTCTACATCTTGCATGGTTTCTTTGTCAAGGTAATGTATCATTGTCTCGTGTAGTAGCTTTGGTTTGTAAGGCTCCATAGACATACACTTGTTAAACTGTATGTATTCATTGTTTTGTGTAATAACTTTGGTTTGTATAGCTCCATAGACATACACTTGTTAAACTGTGTGTATTCATTGTTTTGCATTGTAGATTTGGTTTGTAAGGCTCCATAGACATACACTTGTTAAACTGTATGTTTTCATTGTCTCGTGTAGTAGATTTGGTTTGTAAGGCTCCATAGACATACACTTGTTAAACTGTATGTTTTCATTGTTTTGCATTGTAAATTTGGTTTGTAAGGCTCCATAGACATTCACTTGTTAAACTGTATGTATTCATTGTTTTGGAAATGTAGATTTGATTTGTAAGGCTCCATAGACATACACTTGTTAAACTGTATGAATTCATTGTTTTGCATTGTAGATTTGGTTTGTAAGGCTCCATAGACATACACTTGTTAAACTGTATGTATTCATTGTTTTGGAATTGTAGATTTGGTTTGTAAGGCTCCATAGACATACACTTGTTAAACTGTATGTATTCATTGTTTTGGAATTGTAGATTTGGTTTGTAAATCTCTATAGACATACACTTATTAAACTGTATGTATCTTGTCTGTGTCTCAGCAATTCCATTGAATCTATAGTACTTTTCAACAAAAATAGCACAATGAATAGATTTATGAAAGACAAATACAATTTTCATTCATTCATTTTATATGTGAGAACTTGCGAAAATATTAGTGAAATATATCCTATCATTGTAGGCAAAATTCGAATCTGATATACCTGTAAATGCCAAATCTTTGTCAGCAGGTTTCCATAGAATGGTTATATTGTAAATTGCTGCAAAAGTTCACATTTCACAAAGTGTTTGACAATCTAGGCAATAAAGAAGTTCCTATCACACCTACCTTTTTATCAAAAATACAGTGTTAACTAATTCTTTGGGGAAAAACTTGCTCAGGGGAAAACCAGCTAATTTGAATTCACATCTATTTTATATAGAGCCATGTAGCAGCGGAAATGAGATCAAAGACAATGGTCAATGTGCAGCCTGTGAGAAAGGGTTTTATCGAGATCAGACAAAATCATACCAATGTCTGGCTTGTGAGGGAACAACCACCACTACCGAGGAGGGCTCGGAATCTCCTACAGACTGTATCATATGTAAGTCTATATTTGATATAACATGAAAATATATAGCATGTGCTACCTCATGAAATAGTATTGTATGTAAGTCTATGTTTGATATAACATGAAAATATAAAGAATGTCAAATGTATATATTAGTTTATAGAATGTTTGATAGAATATGAAAAGATTAAGAATGTGGTATTGCATGACAAAGTATTTTATATAAGTTTATAAGATGTTTGATATAAATGATACATGGTCACACTGAAGACCAACAGATTGTTTGGTTTACTTACCACCTATCTTTCATTACATTATCTGTCTTTGCTTGAGCAATTTGCTCATATGGAAATTATTTACTTTTTCCATATAAAAGCAAATTTACAGCAGACAACAAAATATAGCTTGAACAAAAAGCAGTTACTTCATGTTATAAGCTCAAAACCATTGTCAAAAAAGGATAAATTGCTCATTAGGAGCAATTTATCCTTTTGTCACAATGTTTTCTAATGATTTCTATGGTGGATGTGTCAATGCAGCAATTTATACTTTTGTCACAATGTTTTTGAATGATTTCTATAGTGGATGTGTCAATGCAGCAATTTATACTTTTGTCACAATGTTTTCTAATGATTTCTATGGTGGATGTGTCAAAGCAGCAATTTATTCTTTTGTCACAATGTTTTCTAATGATTTCTATAGTGGATGTGTCAATGCAGCAATTTATACTTTTGTCACAATGTTTTTGAATGATTTCTATGGTGGATGTGTCAATGCAGCAATTTATTCTTTTGTCACAATGTTTTCTAATGATTTCTATGGTGGATGTGTCAATGCAGCAATTTATTCTTTTGTCACAATGGTTTCTAATGATTTCTATGGTGGATGTGTCAATGCAGCAATTTATTCTTTTGTCACAATGTTTTCTAATGATTTCTATAGTGGATATGTCAGTGCAGCAATTTATACTTTTGTCACAATGTTTTTGAATGATTTCTATGGTGGATGTGTCAATGCAGCAATTTATTCTTTTGTCACAATGTTTTCTAATGATTTCTATGGTGGATGTGTCAATGCAGCAATTTATACTTTTGTCACAATGTTTTCTAATGATTTCTATGGTGGATGTGTCAATGCAGCAATTTATTCTTTTGTCACAATGTTTTCTAATGATTTCTATGGTGGATGTGTTAATGCAGCAATTTATACTTTGTCACAATGGTTTCTAATGATTTCTATAGTGGATGTGTCAATGCAGCAATTTATACTTTTTCACAATGTTTTCTAATGATTTCTATGGTGGATGTGTCAATGCAGCAATTTATTCTTTTGTCACAGTGGTTTCTAATGATTTCTATGGTGGATGTGTCAATGCAGCAATTTATTCTTTTGTCACAATGTTTTCTAATGATTTCTATGGTGGATGTGTCAATGCAGCAATTTATACTTTTGTCACAATGTTTTTGAATGATTTCTATGGTGGATGTGTCAATGCAGCAATTTATACTTTGTCACAATGGTTTCTAATGATTTCTATAGTGGATGTGTCAATGCAGCAATTTATTCTTTTGTCACAATGGTTTCTAATGATTTCTATAGTGGATGTGTCAATGCAGCAATTTATACTTTTTCACAATGTTTTCTAATGATTTCTATGGTGGATGTGTCAATGCAGCAATTTATTCTTTTGTCACAATGGTTTCTAATGATTTCTATGGTGGATGTGTCAAAGTGAGGTATTATGGAGCAAGAGATATAAGGATATTGTTGTTGTTGTTTTATTTCAGCTAAATGTCAGATTCCCATGGACCTTATTCTATTGATTGATGCCTCCGACAGTATTGGTCCTAAGAACTTTGGCATTTTGAAGGCAACATTGTGGAACTTTGTCGATAAGTATGTTATATCCTAAATTCATTTCTCTATAACGATAACCCTTTCCCAAACAACAGGCTTTCGACTGTCCCAAGTTGAAAAAGTTTGCAGACGACATTTTAAAAGGTAATGGAATTATAAAATAATCTTCTGATAGGGTGGAAAACATTGTGGGAAAAGGAAAAGTTTCTCCTTTTCCCACAATGTTTTCTAAAATGGTCTGCAACAAAGTGGTCAAATGTCATTATTGTTTGGGAAAGAAATAAGGGAGTCTTGGCCTGATCTAATTGATTTTAATAAAATGATTGTGAAGCATATTGCTATAGGGAACCTACAGGTATATGAATGGACAAATAGACAGCTAAACCAATCAGTGGATGACAGTGTTTTCACTGCTATAGAGAAACTACAGGTATATGAATGGACAACTAGACAGCTAAACCAAACAGTTGATGACAGTGTTTTCACTGCTATAGAGAAACTACAGGTATATGAATGGACAAAAAGACAGCTAAACCAATCAGTGGATGACAGTGTTTTCACTGCTATAGAGAAACTACAGGCATATGAATGGAAAAATAGACAGCTAAACCAATCAGTGGATGACAGTGTTTTCACTGCTATAGAGAACCTACAGGTATATGAATGGACAAATAGACAGCTAAACCAATCAGTGGATGTCAGTGTTTTCACTGCTATAGAGAAACTACAGGTATATGAATGGACAAATAGACAGCTAAACCAATCAGTGGATGACAGTGTTTTCACTGCTATAGAGAAACTACAGGTATATGAATGGACAAATAGAAAGCTAAACCAATCAGTGGATGACAGTGTTTTCACTGATCACATGTGATTGTGCTTTTAGGAGTTCTATTTGATCGGTTTGTAACAATTGTGGTAGCAGTTGAATGAAGACCTCTCTTTCTATTAGAATTGACCAATCGCCAATACCCCTCAATTTGAATACTCTTAACAGTTCACCAAATAAAATGGTGTACAAAACAAATGCATGTGTGCTTGTAAAGATTGTTTCAAATGGCTCTATTTGTGAAATAAATCTCCAACGAATATTGGGGGCGGGGTTCTGTCAACTAGTCAATTACTTTCCCACATATTTTCCATAGGCCAAGACTCAGGACGGTCTTCTTAAAGATGGTAGTAGTGTAATGTTTGTGAAATGTATTTGAATTTGAGAACCTACTCCATTGTAATAGAGAACATGCAGGTATATAAATAGACAAATAGACAGCTAAACCAATCAGTGGATGAGAGTGTTGGGTATGATTTGCATGCAGTGCTTTTAGGAATTCTATTTGCTTGGTTTGTTACAAAACTATGTTATATGACTGGTGAATAAAAGGCAAAATGATGATGCATGTCCTTTGTGATTTTGGACTGAAACTTTAGGTTTTTGACAAAACTATAAATTGCTCATTAAAAGCAAATGCTTCCTTATACCAGAGTGGTTTCTAAAGCCTTTTTCTCTATCTGCATCAAAGATAGGTGCCCAAGTCTCTCTGGTTAATCACTTCTCTATCTGAGTCAAAGATAGGTGCCCAAGTCTGTCTGGTTAATCATTTCTCCATCTGAGTCAAAGATAGGTGCCCAAGACTGTCTGGTTAATCACTTCTCTATCTGAGTCAAAGATAGGTGCCCAAGACTGTCTGGTTAATCACTTCTCTATCTGAGTCAAAGATAGGTGCCCTAGACTGTCTGGTTAATCACTTCTCTGTCTGAGTCAAAGATAGGTGCCCAAGACTGTCTGGTTAATCACTTCTCTATCTGAGTCAAAGATAGGTGCCCAAGACTGTCTGGTTAATCACTTCTCTAAGTCAAAGATAGGTGTCCAAGACTGTCTGGTTAATCACTTCTCTGAGTCAAAGATAGGTGTCCAAGACTGTCTGGTTAATCACCCAATGATAGGATTGTTTGATAATTATGTGGGTAGAGGTGAATTTGTTTGGATGAGCAATTTTTCGTTTTACAAAAAAACAATTGTAATCTTGAAAGCTTAATATCATACAGCTCATTTTTATTTCAGTTGTCATCAAACTGTTTAAGTGTTTGGCAGACCAAAGTCTGTCATTCTAAGCATAAAGTCATTTCCAACATTGTAAGGGTAAAACATTTTTCTCCAAGAATTTGTGCCCTTTTAAATCATCACCTTAGTTTGATAACATTTGATGTCAATAATCACATGAGATTTAGAAATAATTTGATAATTTGACAAAAAACAACAGAAATACATAATTTTACATTTTGTCTCCATAATACTTAGGAATAGTAGAAATATGTTTAAAACAGTTAAAAGCTATATAATTTGAAGTTTCACTGTGTTTATGTCATGATGCCAGATTTCCAGTCGGACTCGGAGATGATCAAACAAGGATAGCACATGTCACCATTGGTCAGTCCGTGACGGACGAATCGTGGACCCAGCTTCGAGCCTCCACTGATGCTGTTGCTGTCAAAACTAGGATCATTAGGATCAAAGGGGGAGAGATTCAAACTGATACTGCGGGCTCAATAGAAAAGATGGCCGATATAATGATGGAAGAAGGCAGGGTGAATGTCCCAAAACTTTCTATCGTCATAACTGATGGAATTTCTGTGAACACTTTCCAAACGAAATTGCAGAGCGCAAAGGCAGCAAGAAAAGGTGATTGTAACATGTTTTTGTACTTTTTAGGGTTCAATTCAAGACTCTAGCAAGCCTGTCACTGTGATGTTACTATAGTCTTGTGTCTTATAGCTTGGTCTGTAGCTTTTTAAAAAGAACTTGATTGTGAACAACTTTTACTCTGAAACATAAAACTTTGAGCCATAAAAAGAAAAAATATGTTTTTGATGATATTGTTGTCCAATGTTTCTTTAGAAAAGGACATTTTTGAAAATTTTGTAAGAAGAATAAAAAAAGAAATTGTCTAATTCCCTGATTTCTTGATACTGATTTACGCATTCCTTCATATAGATTCTATAATTGGTCTAAAGGTGCTTGTTCACAAACATGAGGAAATTTGGAAGTTGATTTTTATTATTTTTCAAACTGCAAAGCAGATCTCAATGTACTGTTATTCAAGTCACACTTTAGGAAAGTCAATGGAAGCAATGTTTGATTGTTTTTAATTCTTTAAAATGTTTGTTAACATGTATTTTAATCCAAAAGTGTAGAATCACTTTTGAGATCTACAGCATATAAAACTGTACATATTTAGATAAATTGATGCTTTCTGAATTAGTCATGCTTTCAAAAGCTACTTTTAATTATATATCAAACGAAAACACAAGAACTGAATACAAAAAACATTGTTGTATACCCCAGGTATCAGTATGATCAGTATTGGCGTGGGCAAGAATATCTTCCTTGAGGAGATTCAGGCGATTGCTTCCAGCCAAGATGACGTTCTTACCTTCAATACCTTTACTGACCTTTTCGATGCTGATACTCTTCATGTTCATGTCTGTGATGGTAAGTCATATAAGTCAAAGAATAGAGAGTATAATCTGTTCTTTTTCAAAGTCTTGTTTTATGATAATGATGTCATATTAACCCTTTACCAAATGCCAAATTTTCGACTGTCCCGAATTAAAAGAGTTTGTAGACGACATTTCAAAATGTGATGAAATTGATATTAACAATCTTCTGATAGGATAGAAAACATTAAGAGCAATTTCTCCTTTTCCCACAATGTTTTGCAGAGTCGTCTGCAACAAACTGGTTAAGTCATTATTGTTTGGTAATGGGTTAAGTAACACCTAACTAGACTATTGATACACTTCTTATCCACTCTCATAAATGTGTGGTGAATTGATATATTGCAAATTCATGTTGCAGATTCTGTAAACCATTTAAACAGTTTATTTTGTAAACAATGATCTCTTATTTCTATCCTGCAAAGTAATTGAAAGGGATAAGATCGCCTTTGAACCAGGTTATAGCCTGTGCTCTGAAGCCCAAAATGCTTGCTGCACAATAATAAAGTTATTCAATGAAAAAAAATGTTTTCAACATCTAAAAAAGGTAGATTTTGAGAAAGGATTGTTTGAATCAGTCTTACTCAAATAACAGGTTCTGTGAAATACTACTGTTAAAGGGACTCTCTCACAGAGTTTGTTCTATAATAGAAATACATGAAATCTTAAGCAATTGTCATCACCAAACATATTAAATTTCAACAAGCTTTAAGCTTCCTCCACAATCGATTTTAAAAGAATAAAAGTTATGACGTACAGTTTGTAAGTACAAAGATATATATATTAACACATTAATCAATTTTGTGTTCAGTACCTCTTTTTCATTAAATAGTATACTACAGTACAAAAACCGTATTTTTTCAACATTTTATTTTGATAAGCAAATTGTCCCATGTGTGAACTAGCACCTCTAACTCCAACCCTGATTTGTTTTACAGTTGCCAAGAATTACAAACCACCAAAACCAGAAGACTCCGAAGGACCCCTATCTGGTAGGTTCTTAACCCTTTACCAAATGCCAAATTTCGACTGCCCCAAATTGAAAGGCTTTGCAGGCGACATTTCAAAATGTGATGAAATCGAAAAAAATATTCTTCAGAAAACAGCAGAAAACCTTGTGGGAAAAGGAGAAATTGCTCGTTATGAGCCAATTTCTCCTTTTCCCACAATGCTTTCTAATATTGTCTGGAACAAAGTGGACAAACAACGTTATTGTTTGGGAAAGTGTTAACCCATTATCAAACAATAAAGACATTGATTTTGACCACTTTGTTTCAGACAACCCTGGTAAACATTGTTGGAAAAGAAGAAATTGCTTGTAATGAGCAATTTTTCTTTTTCCCACATTGGTTCCTGCCCTACCATAAGATAAGTTTCCAATTTCATCACATTTTGATATTTCGTCTCCAAACTCTTTCAATTTGGGACAGTCGAAACTATGGCGTCTGGTAATGGGTTAACCCAGTCATTTGTTACATTTTTTCACAGGGAATGATAGGTTGAAAAAATGCCATTTTTTAGGTGAAAGACATTTCTGTATGAGGTAGTTGATTTTCAAATGTTAACCCCATGCGCTTGTATGGGACTTTGTGATCAGTCCAAATTGCAAATGGCAATTATTATGAAGTATTCCACATGGCAATACAGTGTTGCAAATAGCAATTGTAAACTTATGTGAATTGCAATTAAAGTATCATAATGGCAATCATAAAGTATTGTAAATTAAAATTGTAACATATTGTTCTTTGTAACTATAGAATATTACAAATGGCAAATTATGAAGTATTGTAAATCGCTGTAATAAGTTATTGAAAATTGCAAATGCTGCAAATGCCAATTATAAAGTAAGTCTGAATAATGATCTTTGTGATTGGGATAGAAACATTTTGTTAACCCTTTCCCAAACAATTACGACATTTGACCACTTTGTTGCAGACGACTTTAGAAATCATTGTGGGAAAAGGAGAAACTGCTCATAACGAGCAATTTCTCCTTTTCCCACAATGTTTTCTGCCATATCAGAAGATCATTTTCAAATTTCATCACATTTTGAAATATTGTCTGCAAACCCTTTCAAATTGGGACAGTAAAAAATTTGTTGTTTGGGAAAGGGTTAAATGCATGAACATGTACATGTGAAAAAGATATAGAGAATAGATGGTTAGTGTCTTGTATTGGAAATATGGTCTGCAAGGCTTAGGAATATCACCTGGTGACGTGAAAACAAATTGGATAATAATTCAAAACATAACTTTTTCACCAGATATTATTTATTCCTAGGCCTTGTCAGATAACATTTCCAATATAAAACACCAACCAGCTATTCTCTACCTACTCCGCTGATTTCCCCCATTACATATCTACTTGATTATTTGAAGGACTTTCATTGCAGGTGATATCTCAACAAGGACGGACATTGTATTTGTGCTAGATGCTTCCACTGCAGTCACTAGCCAAGTATTTACCCTGATGAAATCGTTTATAACAAATCTGATAGAAAGGTGATTTTTGCTTCATATCATATGTCATTGGATTATTTTTTCATATGTGCGGTAAAATAACCATCAAGATGAAGCAGTTGATTGTATAGTGAATTTAATTCTCGCCTAAAGTATTATTTTGATCATCTTTAACACTTTCTTAAACAACAAATTTTTGACTGTCTCAAATTGAAAGAGTTTGCAGACGACATTTCAAAATGTGATGAAATTGGGAAATAATCTTCTGATAGGGCAGAAAACATTGAGGGAAAAGGAAAAATTGCTTGTTACGAGCAATTTCTCCTTTTCCCTCAATGTTTTCTAAAGTCGTCTGCAACAAAATGGTCAAATGTGGTTATTGTTTGGGAAAGGGTTAATTAACAACTTTACTTTGGGACGAGTAGTAAAGCCTGGTACTGGTTCATTGTGTGTACATGTTACATGTATTATGTAGTCACCCCTGCAAATGATTCAAGAAATTATTCAAGAACTTCATAAACATGTTGTGAATTTCAAAAACATATTCATTAATATCAAGAACAGGTTGATGAATGCATACATTAAACTGTACCTGATGTTTATGAACCTGTTCATGGATTTCATGATAAGGTTCTGTGGTCATGAGCAACCATTTAATTTTCATGAACATTCATGGACTTTATGAATACCTTCTTGAATCATTGGAAAATAATCTTCTGATATGGAAGAAACCCTGGTGAGAAAAGGAAAAAATGCTCGTTACAAGCTATTTCTCCTTTTCCTACATGGTTTTTTGGAGTCGTCTGCAACAAATCGGTTAAAAATCGTTATTGTTTAGAAAAGGGTTTGGTAATATCCCCCACATATCATACACATCCACTTTCATAGTGATACATTTTGATAGACTTTGAGTCAAACTTGTATTAAGAGGCCAGCCTATGGAACTGAGAAAATTGGCTGTTTAAGACAGGTTGGCTGCTTTACACAAGTTGGACTGTATTCTCTTACATTTTGTACAAACTTTTTTCACTTTTTTTCCCCAAACAAAAACAGACTTGATATTGGTCCAGAGAAGATACGAGTGGGCATTATCTCCTATTCCAATGTGGTCCACCCTGAGGTATTCAGTTTGGACGACTCCATAAACAAGCTCACACTGAAGGCGGGAATTTCGCGACAGAGACAGATGGGATCTAACGGCAGGAACACACCCAGGGCCTTGGGTGATATGATCAAGTTGTTCAACTCAGCTACAAACGGTATGTACTACATGTATTTCACCCTCCACTTGGTCCAAGAAACATGCAACAGAATATGTAATGTAATGTGACTGCGAAACAAAAAACACAAAGATTGTGAAATCTGGGTTTGATGTGCTTGTCTGTAAATGCCAAATCCTTTTCTGTACTTGTCTGTATAATGGTTATATAATTATTATCATTTAAGTAAAAATACAATAGTCTATTAAAGCCATTCTTGCGCTCATTTATACTTCAATTGTGAAAGTTCTAGAACAATTGACAATTAATTCAAAAGTACTTTAAATTCCCTTTAACAGAGGAATTGAGACTGTAACGTTCACATGATGCTTTTAAAACAGTCAATACTGTAAGGTTTGTTTACAATTAGTGATAAAACAAGGTCAGCCCAGAAACGTTGGGAACCAATAAAACCCAAGAAATTCTACATTTTGAATATTCTCGTTGTTAACATTGGATAAATGACAGTATTTCTATGTGTTTCACTTTTTTTTTTTCTAACCAGGTAATCGCCACTCTTAATCTGAGCAGTCCTTGCTATTTTGGTGGTTTACTTTGCGGCTGGCCTGGATGTAACCTGTTTGCATAAGCAAGAAGTTGGGTCCAGCACTATAAGGGTTCACTCCCTGTGTTTTCCACATATACATGCAAAAACTGAAATCTTTAAGAACTCCTTCTTTGTAAGAACAGTGCAAGAATTGTATAGACTTAGTGACAATATTGTGAACTGAAATACTTTTAAATCCAGTTTGTTAAACCCAGACTCATTGGACGCTCACCACCGTCGAATTAAAGCCAAAAGTGGTGTCTTCGACGTAACCATCCAGATCTATATCATGATGACAAAAATAGCATTAAAAGGTTGTTTAGAAAGAGAATAAACTTTAGCATTTCAAAGGAAATAATGGAGATACCTTTTGGAAGCCAGTTTCGCATTCACAATTAGCCTTGGGCCTTGGGTCATGCATATAACCTGCATTAGGGGCATGCGCCAGGACCCCAGGCTAATTCACATTTTTTTTCTAACAATAGCATGTGAGCAACCATTTAAAAATTTCGTTTTAGTAAAAACGGATGTATCCCGTGTTGCTGTAGTGATGAAAGCTGGCCAGACTGGTAGTCTGTCAGATCTAGGAAGACGGGCGAAAGAGGCCAAAAACGAAGGTATACAGGTTTGATTGCCTTTAAGTGCTTTTTCTCGGTAGCCTTTAGAGTTGTGTCAGGACCTGTGTGGCCAATTGGTTAATAAGCAAGACTTATGACAAAGGGGTCTCGGGTTCAAACCTTCTGCAAAGCCCTGTCCAGTTGAGGTGAATCAAGGAAATCAGTAAATTAGTTGATATACTATTGACCTTGGTACCGTTTTACTAACTAACTTAAAGGAAAAAGTTGCCTAAATCAAAACTGATAAACATGGGTAGTATCTTAAATAAAAGTACAATATTGTCATGTGACACGTCATTGGAAGTGTCTGTGAGAGATGATTTCAATGATGTGTTACTCTGCAATATTGCTAAGCTAAAAAATGACATAAGGCAGACTGTTGTTTTGAACTTACATATTAAAGGTCATATTTCCCGATAAACAAAATTTTCTTTAATTATGGTTTTTTAATAAGGTTATGGTTTCGTTATGACGGAGGTAATGATTTTTTTCTCATACAGAAGCGAAAAATGTTGTTTTTGACTACTTTTATTCACCTTTATCGATTTTTGTGAATGACTTATCTCCCTTGATGTGACGTCATTTGTGCTTCAAAGTCATATGAACTATCAGTAAGAAGAATCTAGTTCTCAGTAACGACGGTGTTTTTGCACAAATTTCGGACATTTTAAGTGTTGAATTGTGTTTTGGGAAACGTAAATTGGATATTGAATATGGTATTTTGACAGGTCTTCTGGTGTTATTCTGCTTATGGTAGCAGGGATGCGAGTTTCTCCTGTTTTCCGACGAACATAAAAGCTGCAAAAAGTTTCGATAAGTAAACTGGACCGTGTTTACTTTACAAATAAGCAAAAGATATATTCCCCAAACAAGAACAGTAGGCTGTGTTACTTTCACTTCGAAGACGGCAAGTTTACGCATTGTTAGGCGTTTTCAGAGAATTGATTTTATTGATCTTTAAATGATCGGACTCAATTCAAAGTAATTTATACAGGTGAAGACGCTTTAAATTCATTCTACTTATTGAGTAACCGTTATTTTCCCTGAATTGATGTTCGTGATTAAAACAATTCCTGACTGTTAGTTTGGGGTGTTAGAGCCTCGTGTAGTCTTGCTAGATCTTTATATATAATTTGCACTGTGTAAATGTAGATAAATTCAAGAAAAGGATAAATCACGTTGATTACACCTTTTTTGAAAGTTAATTTCCTTGAATGACTCTCTTACTCGCCAAGCTAGTTTTGTTTGGAACAGATTAACTATGCTACATACTTAGTCAGGAATACTTAATTAGGCTGTTTAACGGTTATATTACGTAAGAATTCAAATGGTTGCAAGAACATGTTAATTTCATCCAACATCATAAGTTATTGTATTGCCATGTCTTTGGGTTTTAAACGCTTCAATGCATCATTGGTAATATTGGTTTAAGTGACGTATGTCACACTGAAATGCATGTGTTCAAACATGATTATTGCAAATTTATATTGATAATTTAGTAATAAGATTACTAAATATATAATTTACACATTTGAGCATAATCTCTTTGTTTAAAATTTAATTGATTATTGTCAGTTTACCTCACATACAAAGGGTCAATCAACAAACATCGGACATTACAAGGATTAAGGGTCGTGATGCAAATTAACACCAATCTGCCACATTTGCACAGTATGTTTCAAGTCTCAAGCCCTTTATTGTTTAGGCGAAAGATAGCCTCTGGCGTTAATCTTTTAAATATCTCTGTTGTTAATTAACAGGTCTGACACGTTCTGCTATCCCAGACATGAAATAACAAGCGGCAAATCTCACACTTTCAATGCGCGGCAATTAAATTTATCTAAAAATCCATTGTTAAGATATAACCAATTAAGACCAAACTCTCACAGGATGTTTGGATTGATAAGGTGTCAGTACATGTTTATCTCTCAATGTGACTTACGTCTGATACTTTGTCGTTATGATATTCAAAGAAGTGAACATGTCTTTTCTATTAGAATAGTTTGACACTTCAATAAGTATATGATAATCAGTATTCACCAAAACGGTATTAACTCTATGTTTTCAACAAAAAACGTTTTAACATCAAAATCAAGTTTTGTCAAATTGATATTTGAATTACAAAATCATAAAAAATAAATTCAAATATGTTTATTTAATGTTGTTAGTAAAATAAACTATGACGACTTTTTTTGTTTTAGCTGTTAATTATTAAACCTGTCCGAAAATTAAATGCACAATATGTCAAGACATGTAAGTAACACGAGAGAAAACAAACATAAATGTAAAGTGAATATGAAGAAAAATTATTAAGTCAAAACAGTTGATCCAGAAAGACGACATCGGAATCAATTTCGAAATCATAGACCTCTTACTGGGGGTGGAGTTACTAGAAAGTTGCCGGATGATTTTAACAAATACTCTTGAATGTGCCAGTGTTTAGTTTTGAAATTTGGATGTGTGGTGAAAATGTGAGTTAAAGGATAACCTTCATATCACAAGTAAGTTGATGTGTGGTGAAAATGTGAGTTAAAGGATAACCTTCGTATCACAAGTAAGTTGGGTTATAATACGGTTTGTTTGTTCGCAATTTATAATCTTCTCCCCTTTCATTTCATGTATTGATAAGACAATGAAGGGTGAATTTGACAGTCAATAGTTATACGATGTACGAAGACAATTCGTTTATTCAGATCTATGTCTTTGTTTACTACTCAATTAAAACCTTAATGCTAATACACGATCATTGACGAAAAAGTACTCGTGTTTTTTTTCAACAAATATTAATAAAAATAGCTGTTTTCACAAATATCGTCAAAATTCCAAGCCGATTCTTACATATGAAAACATTCACAAATCCTTTCAAATTTACGCCTTATGTCACTTACTCTTTTTTCCAGAAGAATATTCTTATAATATGAAACATATTCAATAAAGAAAATGCACTGTCAATCCAAACATTGACTTACGGATTGCTATTTCGAGGAAAATCGTCCCACTTTCAAGCCGTTCCTTTCATATGAACGCAATGACATATCCTTGTAAATTCACACGTTAAGTCACTAATTGATTTTTTTCAAATGGATATTCTTATAATATGAAAAATATCCAGTATAGAAAATTCACTGTCAATCCAAACAATGACTTAAGAATCATTTCTTTCAAGGAAAATCGTCCAAATTTCAAGCCGTTCCTTTCATATGAACAGGTTTACGCAATGACAAATCCATGCAAATTCACGGGTTAAGTTATTAATTTATCTTTTTTCAAATTGATATTATTATAAAATGAATCATATTCAATAAAGAAAATGCGCTGTCAATCCAAACAATGACTTTAGGATCGTTTATTTGAAGAAAAACACCAATTCTAACCAGCGATCGCTCTTCACGCCCTTTACATGGCGCATTCAGTGGATCACGAGTGACGTCACAGCAAAGGGAAGTAAGTCATACGAACTTTTATTAATCGGTGCGCTATGACGGTGATTTATGACGTAATGCGTTATGCTAAAATGTTGCAAATAATTTCAATGTGATTCTTTTACTTCATATTTTAATTTTATGAAATAAACCCAACCTGTACATATGACCTTTAAGCATAAACTGTTTTGTAAAACGGTGTCCTGGTGTTAAAGCCACAGCTCACTGCAAAATATTCCTACACCTTGCTTGATAACATTTCCTGTTCAAGACACAAACCATCTATTTTCTATATACAAACTATACTCATCCATTTTAGAGATCACATTTTTGTTATAAAAATGGATGGAAGTCTTAAATAGATAGCATTTTAGTAGGCTTTTAAATCAGAATAAGAAGGCTTAGATATACAGACGTGTCTCTGATTTCTTTATCTTATATTCTGCTATGAAGAACAAAAAGCCAGTTATAATGGGTATGCACATTATAGTACCAGACCTACTAATTTTCACATCTGGTTCTGATTTCAGGCTTTGGGATTTTGAATTTTCATTCCTTGCTTATATCAAAGATGGTTAAATTCGGGCTTAAAGTAATGATTTTGGGCTAGAGCATTCCTTAACAATAGCAGGCCTGTAGTACTTTTACAGTAACTTTAGTGAGAAATTAATTTAACCCTTTATCACCCAATTTTCGACTCTCAAATTGGAAGAGTTTGCAAACAATGTGATGAAATTTGAAAATTATCTTGTTATAGGGTAGAAAACATTATGCAAAAAAGGAGAAATTGCTCTTCACGAGCAATTGCTCCTTTTCCCACAGTGTTTTCCAGAGTCGTCTTTAACAAAGTGGTCAAATGTTGTTATTGTTTGGTAATGGGTTAAACGATTACAGGCACCTAATGAATACCTGAACTCTTTGATTTCACTTTTCCAGGTATACATGTTATATCTGTTGGTTTTGGTGACCAAACTTCTGCAATGAGGAATGAACTGGACATTATTGCGACAGATCCTGACTCTGTCTTTCAGCTCCCAAACTTCCGTGATCTTATGATTGATAGTCTTATCAGTCTGGCTAGTGCAGGTATGTTTATTCCTTTCTTACATCTAAACATGTCCATTTTCTAATATCAAATCAATAGAATGGTCTGAAATGAAACATAAGAAGACAACAATTAAACAGTGCAATGCACTATTTTCTTTACTATACAGTCGACCCTCGTTTATCCGAACACTTTCGTTCCTAGGAGAAATGTTCGTATTAATGAATTTTCCGGAATATAGAATATGCGAGTTACCGCGAAATAATTACGTTTACACGGTGTCGGTGTATCATGATAATTACTATGGAGTAGGAAATGCACCATTATTATTTTTTTTGAAGGGAAATATAAAGTGTGTTAAGAAAGTGTTTATTTGGTCAAAACGGATTTTAAAAAAACTATAATTTGAAGCGGGATTTCGACACGTCTTCGTTTGGTTGTGGGTGTAGACATCTTCAAGTTGTATCTTCTTATTTCAATATCGAGAAATGAGATAGGGTGGGATTGTTGAGAGTTTATTTATAGGGAAAAGGAGCATATCGATTATGTAATAATTGAAAGTGATTGCCAGACATTGTCTCCTGATCGCTGTCTAAGCAGCCAATCAGCCAATCAACACCTTTTGCAAACTCAACTATCGACATGCGACCATAATTACAATTATGTAAGACCAATCAACTGACAGAATGACCGATTAACAAACAATCAACACCTTCCAGTACACTACACTAGGTGACCCGTTATGGTCAAGCATACATGCCAGTTTGCAAAACGTGTGAATGCCGTTTACAACAGAAGACCGATCCCTTCATTCGCAACTGTAACCGCAAAATAAACAATTTTACTGGTTTCCGGACTAGCCATACGCATATACTATGAAAAGTGACTGTTGGTTCCTGATTTGTTTTGTCCGGTTCCGGAACGCGGATTTTCCGCATTAAACAGTTAAATTGATGAAGGTATGGACCATTCCCTCAAAATTCTGTTCGGATGGTGAATATTCCAAATTAGCGACGTTCGGACTATTGCGGGTCGTCTGTATTTGGTAAACAAATTTTAAGAAAGGAAAAAATGTCTATCTATATCTAAATAAAGAACTATAGAAGATTCATTCATTTGATTTACATAATCTTGAATTGGTGATCACATATGAAATACCTTTGTTTAAACATGACTTTTGATTGAGAAACTAGGGTAGGTTATGAGATGCCATAAAATGGAATTCTTTTACTGTTTTCATTTAGATTACATAACAATTGAAATAGATATTACTTCTTGCAAAAGAGCTATTTAATGTAAAAGGTTTATCAAATTATTCTAGTAGGCTTTTTGATAAGATTTGGTTTGTGTTGGCTCAGAGATTCATGCTGTTTTCAATAATGTTTTTATGCCAATCCAATTAGGGTTGTCAGCAGTGCACCTAGTGATGTCATGGTATTTCTTGCTTAGTGTTGCATAACCATCTGTCGATGCACAGACCAATGAATAAGACATAAAAGAGAAATTTATCATGTCAATCTACCTCTAAAGTGTTTTTTAAAAAAAGAATGGCTGAGCTGGGATTTGTACTCGAGACCCATTTATTCCAAGTCTGACGACACACTAACCCTAAGTTAATTAGGTTCTGCCAAGCCACTACAAAGGATTTAAGGACTGTGTTTATGAGCTGCACGTACAAACACAAAGGTGATGATATGAATAATATGTTCATGAACGTTAAGAACATGTTCACAAAAGTATCCATTGACATGTTCATGCCCATAACTACTTTTATGAACATATTCTTGACATTCATGAACAAAGTAGGGGGTGTGTCTTATAAGCAAAGTCAATCAACAGCACATAATGTTTCAGTGTCATTTTTGTTAGTATTTCCCTAGAGAGACTTTCACGTTTGTTTAGTTTTGTCCAACATATTGCAAATGACGGCCTTGTAAGTAAGGGAAGTAACTAGGATAGGATTCCCCCTTTTCTTAGATCAAAGTAGGGGGTGCGACTCATTGGCAAGGGCGACTTAAAGTCAAGTATATATATGGGTAATCATGATTCAGCCCTCATGTTTAAGTATTGATACCTTCTTTTAACGCTAAAAAATGAATATGGCATAGCTTTTTGATGTGAAATAAACCCTCTTAATAAAATGGTAATTTGATATATAGATATTAAATTATGGTTTATATACAGCTTGATGTTTCTCTTCCCGTCTTAATTACACCAGACATAGCCCCCACGCTATTGTCTATTTTAATTACGAGTTTCCATGTGCAGTAAATAATACAAAGGCTCTAGCAAAAAGATGGAATTTAGTATTATTTTGTTGGTGACATTTTTATCAAAACTTTTAAAATGCTTAATTTATGAATATAAGCTAATTTTCATTTACAGATGACTTCCAGTGCACAAGTTCTATGGAAATCTACATGATATGGGATTTAACTGATATTGGGAATATCAAAAGGGCCGAACAGTTCATGGAAACACTGAAAACAGAGTAAGTCAGTCATACTATTAGCTCATACCAATGACATAGTTGACATTGATTCGGTTATCTACTTGCTGGTTTATAATGATCATTCAATTGTTGAATAAAGAATCTGGAGAAGACTTTAAAAGATATTCTTTTTTCAGCATAACAATTCCATCTCAATAAAAAATGAAAATATCTATTCTGTCATAATTCAGAATTCGAGCAGATCATTCTTCTCTTTATACTCTGTTAAAAAAACAATTGTGATTTAGCCTGGGGTCCTGGGGCCCGTTTTACTATACAACTTACGGAAAATGTTTGCGTAAGTCATAATTGATAAACATGGATAGTATCTTCAATGAAAGCACAATATTGCAATGTGACACATTATTGGAAGCGTCTCGGAGAGACAATTCCAATGATGTGTTCCTTTGCAATATTGCTTCGCCCAATATTGAAAGAAGAGGAATTGTTGTTTTAGACTTATGCAAATCTTAAGCGTAAACTGTTTAATGGTACCCTGGCCATTAGTCAGTTTTGTCGGTTTTAGACCCATTTTGGTTATACCAATTGGTTGCAAGATTTAGCTATAAAGTGATCAGGATATTGCAGACATATATTGTGACACACACTAAACAATACATGTATCTGTGAAATGTGGGCAAAGAGGTATAAAGGTGTTTCGGCTGTCTTTTTGAAAAAAATCTGGATTTGGAGATTTCCTGATCCCTATTCAGCAGTCTTGTTTAAAGCAATTCTTGCGGTCATTTACGCTTAAATAGTGAAAGTGCTAGAATAATATGAAACTAACTTAAAATTACTTTAAAATCCCTTTTACAGAGGAATTGAGACTGTAACATGTGCACATGATGCTTTTAAAAGAGTGAATTCTATAACGTTTGTTTACAATTAGCGATATAACAAGGTCAGCCAAGAAACATTGGGTACCAATAAAACCCAAGAAAGTCTCAATTTTGAATGTTCACATTGCTAATATTGGATGAATTACAGTATTTTTGTGTGTTTCACGTGATTTGTCTATCCAGGTGATTGCCACTCAATTATCCGAGCACTCCTTGCTATTTGAGATGTTACTCAAATGTAAACAATGCAGTTAAATTGGTGGGCACCAAATCTATGAAGATAGCACTTTGAAAAATAGACAATAAATAGTGCAGACATTAAATTGTCATGACCCTGTGTTTTTTTGCTATGTTTCAACAGATTATATCATAATCTATAACTCGTATTACCCAGTTGTGCAGTTTTTCTGAGCGCTAGTATGCTTTTAACTGTCTGTTTCAGGTTTCATGACTCTATCCTGAGCAGTGTGTATATTGACCATGTCGATAATGTTGCACCAGGAGCAAGAGAAGGCCTTGAAAAGCTAAAGGCGAGTCAACAACCTCATAGAACAAGGGCTTTACTTATCATCACTGACAAGACACTCGAAGCTCAAACAAAAGGTTAGATACATTGACAGCACATTGTTAGGTTTGGAGTTTAATGCCATTTCAGCAATATATTAGTAATGGAATAGCGGATAGTACCTATCAATGCTTCTGGTTTTACATTAAAACTACTTGACACCATTTAATCCAATCTATTGACGGATATTTCCACAATCATATGTTTATTATTCCATGATGAATGATGACTGTATCATATTATAACTTCATTTTTAACAGCACAAGAAAATGGCCAAACCACCTAGTAAACTTTACAACATTGGTATTCTTAACCTTTTCCCAAACAGTAACAACATTTGACTTTTTTGTTGCAGATGACTTTAGAAAACATTGTTGGAAAAGGAGAAATTGTTCGTAATGAGCAATTTATCCTTTTCCCACAATGCTTTGTGCCCTATCAGAAGATTATTTTTCAATTTCATCTCATTTTGAAATGTCGTCTGCAATCTCTTTCAATTTGGGACAGTCTGAAATTTGTTGTTTGGGAAAGGGTTAAACCAACTTTGTCATTGTTTCAAGGAAAAGAGAGTAAAAGCTATTCTACGGGATCAAAATTCATTATCATAAAGATCAAAAGCAGACAACAATTAATTAGTACAGAAAATGAAATATATTGTGTGAGATTGAGTAGAAACCAAGTGTCAAAAGGGGAGAAATTGTTCATTACAAAAAACTTTCATTCGTTCATACAAGTTTCTTATTTCAGATGCATATAAATTGGTATCTATAAAGTTTTGAGTTAAAGTCAACCTTCTAATGCATGAACAGAGCTGCAGAATAAGGAATACTTTCCTAGCTAACTGTTTTATTTCTTTCAACCTTTTCTAATGGATACTCATTAAATTCACACTGGCAAAGATTACTATTAAGTATATGTAGCTTCAAAAAGGTTTACCAGAAATATTATATAAGTCTATCTCATCAAGGGTCCAGTGCCAGACTAAATAAAGAGCATCAGAATGTGAAGGACTTAACTATAATCTTGTACTGAACCCTTGTCGAGTCTTATTATCAAAATCTGTGTTAGAAGTAAAATGAATATCTGGGTACATTTTTACTAAATATTTTACGTTAAAGATTCAAGTAAGTTCAAAACAACATTCTGTCTTACTTCAAAATTGGGCTAAGCAAATATTGCAAAGTAATAGAGTAATAGATCATTGGAATCACCTCTCTGAGACGCCTCCATTAACATGTCGCATTACAATACTTTTTACTTAAGATACTAACCATATTTGTTAGTTTTGACCAACTCCAATATTATCCATAAGTTGTTTATTTAAACGGTACCATGGTCCTTTTGTCACAATGGTGTCTTCCAAATCTCTTAAATAAAATGTATCTTGTATAACATGCCAATTTGGAAGCGAACAAAAAACATTCTCGAACGGGGTGTGCTTTAAATCAGTGTATACAACAGGACAGACGTTAACGTTAACAAGACCCTAGCAGTAGTCATGGAGGATCCTGAGGGCTGAAGATTCAAGTTACATCTGTATTACAGCAGAGATGTACCTCAGTAAACCCATCTGAGCTGTCGATGTGAGATCTTCGTACAAATTCACACAGCCGATCTTAACCTGTGTAAACGTCGAGTTTGAAGGCCTCCTTTGCCGCAATGAAGAGAAATATCCGAATTAATTCATATCTTACCAGAGTACTTGAGGAGTTCATATACTATGTACATTTATTTGATGAGTTCATATACCATGAACATTTATTTGATGAGTGCATATAACATGTACATAGTCATGCTCATATACAAGTATAATTATGATGTATTTCAAGTTTATTGACCAATCTCTGTGTATTCCAGATGAACTTCAGAATGTGGCTGATGAGGCCATGGCGGCTGGGGTTCTGGTGTTTGTAGTGGATGCCAAGTCCAACAATTTAGATAGCATAGCATCCAGCGAGAAGCTGAGTTTTAACACAGACACGTTTGATGTCCTTCCACATACAGCTGTTATCAAACACAGTCTTTGTACAAGTGGGTCATTGCTTTGTTCTAGCCATTGTTGTTTTATGTGAGGCAAATCCCCAATTGGCTGTCTACCCAGCAATATACATTTTTGTAACTCAAATACTGTTGGTGTCTTCCTGAAACCTAGTATAGCATAAAGTGAATGAATGACATGAAGGACATTGTTAGAGTGAATCAGTTATTTCGTTCATGTGCTTTAACCCTTTCTCAAACAACAAATTTTTGACTCTCCCACATTGAAGGAGTTTGCAGACGACATTTCAAAATGTGATGAAATTGGAAAATAATCTTCAGATAGGGCAGGAAACTTTGAGGGAAAAGGAAAAAATGCTCGTCACAAGCAATTTCTCCTTTTGCCACAATGTTTTCTAAAGTTGTCTGTTACAAAGTGGTCAAATGTCGTTTTTGTTTGGGAAAGGATAAAGGGACTATCTCACAGGCTGTGCTCTGTAGATGACACAAATTAAAATGGGGATCTAATTAATCCTTCTCACAAAACAACAGGAAAAGGTTCATGTTTTTTTTTTTTTTTAGAATTACTGAACATCTAAGTTTTCATTTAAAAAAGAAAAACAAGCTTCCATGCCTTTCAGTACTTTGATAGGAAACTCTTTCCAAGTTCAATGCTTTCCCAGGACGGAAATAACGTATATGTACAGTGAACTGTTTGTGAGACCCACTTGATAATGGTATCTGAATATATCACCACTTGGTTTTATAACTCAACTTTGAATCATAGTTTTCCAATGGTAATTCAAATTTGGATCGTTGTTGACGAAATAAACTGCTCAAAAGCTTTCCTACATCTTGGACGTGTATGTGCTTTTTCTCAACTGCATAGTCATAAATAGGGTTAAAAGTGTATCAATAGTCTAGTTGTATGTAACTTTATAGGTCTGTGATGTTATTTTCTCCATAGAATAAGTATTACCCCTTAAAATGCTGGGAAGTTTTCTGAAAAAATATTTTGTGTTGACTGTTTTCCACAACTTTAAACATCAGCTTGATTTTGTGGAGGAAAGATACTCAGAGTAGCAAAGAGGTTAGATCACAGGCCAGCCACCAATTTATTTGGCGGCTGGCCTGGATCTAACCTGTTTGCATAAGCATCAAGTCTGGTTTCAGCATTACAAGTATCAAATCCAAAATCTGTGATATAATCATGTTAAACTATTTTTTACTTACAGCTCCTTGTCCAAGCGGCCGTGCCATTTCTATATCGACAGCTAAAATTGTATGCGATATATGCCCCCAGAACACATTCAGGGATAACTCTGTGTCATTTGATTGTACGAGTTGTCCTCTCGGTGAGACTACCAGTGGACCTGAGAGCACTTCCAAATCTGATTGCCGTGTTGGTGAGGATTTTCTTTTTCCAAAATAATCAATTTATATATGTATATAAGCAGTCAATAATGATGTGTGTACTCCAGTGGACCTGAGGGTACTTCCAAATCTGATTGCCGTGTTGGTGAGGATATATTTTATTTTCAACAATAATCAATTTATATATGTATATAAGCAGTCAATAATGATGTGTGTCCTCCAGTGGACCTGAGAGTACTTCCAAATCTGATTGCCGTGTTGGTGAGGATATATTTTATTTTTAACAATAATCAATTTATATATGTATATAAGCAGTCAGTAATGATGTGTGTCCTCCAGTGGACCTGAGAGTACTTCCAAATCTGATTGCCGTGTTGGTGAGGATATATTTTATTTTTAACAATAATCAATTTATATATGTATATAAGCAGTCAGTAATGATGTGTGTCCTCCAGTGGACCTGAGAGTACTTCCAAATCTGATTGCCGTGTTGGTGAGGTGATTGCCGTGTTGGTGAGGATATATTTTATTTTTAACAATAATCAATTTATATATGTATATAAGCAGTCAGTAATGATGCCTCTAGTTTTGTAAAACCTGTATCCGAGGAATGAAGAAATGTTTGCCATAGAATGCAAATATATCTGTCTTTTATGCTGACTTCATCATTATGCATAGAAAGGTAGGGTTTCAGTAAATGAAACGTGCAGGGAGATTAAAGGTTCATTTTAAGTATCTTTTGCTTACCATCTTTGATACAAGATGACACAGGCTGAGTTTCTGTCTCTGTTTCGGCCATGCACTCTGGATAATGATGAACTTAGAACTTGGGGGTCTTTGGTTCAACCCCCACCAACACCTCTGGTTTTGATGGAGAGACCATTGGCATGTCACTTCAGAACACTAGCGTAATACTGGGGGATCCATAAAAGCCGTTACACAACTGAAAAATTGTTTACATGGCATTAAACAACATATAAACAAGCAAATCTTTTTGTATACACATTTATGAATGTCGTTATTGTAAAATCTTTACTTACTTACATGCTTACTTTTCCAGGTGTTTGTGCTACTGCGATGGATATAGTGTATGTTATTGATGCATCTGAGAGTATATCACAGATTGAGTTCAACGCCTTGTTGAGGGCATTCTTGACAAATACTTTATCAAAGTGAGTATATCTCCTGCTATTCTAAACAAAAATGGGGATATGATTTCATAAACATACAGTCAATTCTGTGAACAACAGTCAGCTGAAGTGCCCCAATGCATTTTCCCTCTTTAATTACACAGTCTATAACAATAATTTGTGTAATGCAGCAAGCAATTAACTGCCCTAAAAAATTATTTGTTTAGTTATATGGCAAATCACACCCACAGAACATCCAACTTGTATAGCACACTTGTTTATTAAGATACAATTTCAATTTCAATTTCAATTCTTTATTTGGCAAAAACCAGCATATAAATGCCTTTGGCCAAGACAACATTTACAAATATGGTACAGACATATATATAATATACGTAAACATGTTAATATATACATAGAAAGAAATAACAAAGATTATCAAATTACGAAAACATACAAGTCACGAATTTAGTTGATCTATCACATAATGGTATATAATAAAGGTAAATAAATTAAATAATTTCATTTCGACATTTAAAGCTCTCTTTTAGATAATATGCAGTTTTAGTTAGAATACAATGACGTTTTGAAGATAAAATGTTAACAAATGTATTAGTGTTTGGCCATGGTAGATGTCCAAAATATTTATTACGAATGTTTGCATAGACCGGACAGCACAATAAAAAATGATATTCAGATTCAATCTGATTTAGAGAGCAAAGTCTACATATTCGAATATACAAATGAAGGTCCACTCCAACTACATGTACCATGTGAACTATGTTAATTGTTGTGTCACTTCTATAGACATTTAAAACATGATAATTGTTTCAATTTACTTCAATTTACTTCATTGTAGAACTTTGATGAATGGTAAATTGAGAGTCATTTCCCAATATTGATTTTGTTTGTAACTTTCAACTTTTTGTAATTTTTTGATTAAGTAGGCTTTTTCCTTGAAATAATGTACCTGCATAATTGTTAATTTACATCCACAGGTATGATCTTGGTTTACACAGAATAGGCATCATTCCCTTTTCTTCTGATGTTTTCCTGTCGCAGATATTTGACCTGGAATCCTCAACAGATAAAGATGCCCTTTTTGAGGCTGTCAGCTCTTTAACACAAGAGGATCGTGGCTCTGGTGAGTAAAATATCCTTGACTCCACATCCTACATAACCATGCTTTGATACATTTACTGCAATAATCTTTAGAAATCACTCTGACAGAATGATGAATTGTGATAATGATTAATTTATCGATATCAATAGAATATCAAAAGTAAATTGCTTTGTCGTACCATTTTCTATTATCTTTATGATGCTTTTGACTTTGACCATCCACAAATGGTTTGTTTTGGCTGATATACATTGTAGAATGTTTCTGGTCATTAATAAAGGTCAAAATGAAAAACTTAAGTTCAAATAACTTTCATTTATATCCATTTGTAAGCCTTCTGTTCTGCAAACATCTTTTCACTTTCCAACACATACATTTTACCAAAATTCATTTTACATTTCACAAACATGCAAAGGAAATGTCCTCATTAATACGCATGCATCATGTGTGTACAAATGTGAAGCCTTTACTATAGTATTGCACTTGTCCTTAGATAACTATACTTTGATCTTGTTCACAAATGTGAGGAGGCATGGACATTAGAATTTTATTTCTTTAAAACTGCATAGCATCTGAACTGACATATTGGCAAATAGCCATTAGAAATAAGATAAGTCTGTATTAAGTATTTAAAGCCTGTTTACATTGAATTAATATGTATTCAGATCCAAAGGTGTTGCAATAGCTTTGAAATCCATTGCATGAACATATGTACCGGTATATGATTAAATATATTAAGAAATATATAGAAGATAATCAACTCCTTGTAATTGATATTAAAAATATGTCACAAGATTGGGTTGTTATCAAGTTGAAAAAGATGAGTTTGAAGAATGATTTTTTTTACATGATAAAAACCGATTCAAGTATATATAATTTGATTCATTAAAGCCATACTTGCGCTCATTTACACTTAAATCTTGAAAGTCCTAGAATAGTTGAAAATTAACTTTATAGTACTTCAAATTCCCTTTTACGGAGACTTTAACACGTTCACCTTATGCTTTTAAACGGGTGAATACTATAAGGTTTGTTTACAATTAGCGAAAAAACTAGGTCATCGAGAAACCTTGGGAACCAATAAAACCCAAGAAATTCTCCATTTTGAATGTTCACGTTGTTAATATTGGATAAATGATAGTATCTTTATCTGTTTCGTTGGATTTTTCTAACCAGGTGATCGCCACTCATTAATCCGAGCGCTCCTTGCTATTTTAAATGTTACTTGAATGTAAATAATGAAGTTAAATCGGTAAACACCTAATTTGTGAAAATAGCACTTTGAAAAATCGAAAATAAATATAGCCGGTGTTATATTGTCATGATCCTGTGGTTTTTCGTTATGTTTCAACATATTCTATAATGATTTTTAACTCATATTGCCCAGTTTTACAGTTTTTCTGAGCGCTAGTATGCTTTAAATGATTAAATATAAACATATGATAAAATATAAACATATGATAAAATATAAACATATGATAAAATATAAACATATGATAAAATATAAACAGGATAATGAAACAGATCTATTAATACACAAGTCTTGCCCATCACTTATTTCAGGTACAAATACAGCTAGAGCCATTGATGCGGCAGTAGACATGTTAATCCTTCAGGGTAGAAGAGACACGATGCAATCTATTGTTGTTATCACGGACGGAATCTCCGATAATAGGTACCGGACTTTAGAGTCCTCAAAGAAGGCTGGGAAACAGTTCATTCGTGTTATTGGACTTGGCGTTGGCTCGAATGTTTTTGTACCAGAAATAGAAACAATCGCTAGCAGGGACTCGTATCAGATTATTTTCTCATTTGCCACCCTTGCTGCGACAACTAACTTTGTGGAGTTCACTTGTGAAGGTTAGTTAGTACCCTTTGAAGCACATTACTACATAGCGACCAACTTTCATAGATAGATAGATGTTTTATTTCTGTTTTGTAACTTATACAATAGTACCTTAAATTGTTACATACACATACAATTGTTACATATTGATACATCATATAAATGAAACTTACGGAATTTAAACGCCTAAATCAAAGGGAGATAATGCTTGTAACTAGCTATTGTCTTTGTGTTGAATTGGTTTCTTTTGGACATGTGCAGTCGATGCAACTTAAAACACCGTTCATTCATTTGGATATTTGACAACCCCTCATAAATTGAATTGTAAATAAAAAATAATGGTCTTTAGGGGTCATATTCAGGAATTGTGGGTAATTTACTATATAAGTTGTGGGTCAAGGAAAACCCTGTGAATTATTGCAGACAACTCTGAAATATCACGTTGCTGATTATGAGCAGTTTTTCCTTATTGTGGTTGTTGTGTCACAGTGAGTTCAAGAACTTAATTGTCCTGTAGTGTCTGTTAACTTACCAGACAGTATGCAATGATGGGTGAAGCAGTTCACTTGGCTGTTTGGAACAATCTAATATAATCCAAAGACCATTTAAGTAATGCGAATGATCTTTCAACAATTGTCCTCTGAACAAACTAGGATGAACAAACTAGGGTGAACAAACTAGAGTGAACAAACTAGAGCGGATACTCTAGTATGAACAAACTAGGATGAACTTAGTAGGTTAACTAATTGGGGTGAACTAACTAGGGAACACTTACTAAGGTGAACAAACTAGAGCGGATACTCTAGTATGAACAAACTAGGATGAACTTAGTAGGTTAACTAATTGGGGTGAACTAACTAGGGAACACTTACTAAGGTGAACAAACTAGAGCAGATACTCTAGTATGAACAAACTAGGATGAACTTAGTAGGTTAACTAATTGGGGTGAACTAACTAGGGAACACTTACTAAGGTGAACAAACTAGAGCGATACTCTAGTATGAACAAACTAGGATGAACTTAGTAGGTTAACTAATTGGGGTGAACTAACTAGGGAACACTTACTAAGGTGAACAAACTAGAGCGGATACTCTAGTATGAACAAACTAGGATGAACTTAGTAGGTTAACTAATTGGGGTGAACTAACTAGGGAACACTTACTAAGGTGAACTGACTAGCATCAACAAACAAGGGTGAAATAACTAGGGGTAACTTACTAGTGCAAACTAACTAGGATGCACTATTTATGGTGAATAAATTAGGATCAACAAACTAGGGTAAACTAACTAGCATAAACAAATTAGGAAGAACAAACTATGGTGAGCTAACTTGAGTGAACTGTCTTGGTAGGGTGAACTTTGGTTATCGTGATTCAGTGGTTGGCCTCATGATCGGAGGGTCCCAGAATTGTATCCCGGCCGGATCATTGGAATTTTCCTGTGCAAAAAATGCATCCCACTTTGCTCCTCTCCACCCAGGTGTGTAAATGGGTACCTGCAAGGGAATGAACCTATGTGCCATGGCTGCCTTTGCGCCATATGTAAACAGCAGGTTTATCACCCAGTGATTGGGGAGGTAATTGTTAGTTACCTGAATTTGCCTAGCATAGATATGAGACTTTAAACCCTACCTTTACCTTTTAACTGGCTAGGGTCATCAAACTCATTTCCTGATATATCAGTATAATAAATATGAAAGGTTATCTTGTATATCATCTCTTTTCTATGTTTCAGATTCCTATACATGCAGTAAAGAAATGGATATTTTGATTTTTGAAGACAAGACTACAATTGACCTTCAATTCATGGTGAAACTCATAGATTTTAAAAGCCAGCTTTCTGCAAGGTAATGATCCATTTGTCATATCTTTCTCCCAGCTCCTGGATAGAGGATATCTAGAATCTATTTAATATTTTCTCGGAATGCTTATTCCTTTAGCAAACAACAAATTGTTTGACTGTCTCAAATTGAAAAACTTTGCAGACGACATTTCAAAATGTGATGAAATGGGAAAACAATCAACTGATAGGGCAGAAAACATTGTGAGAAAAGAAAAAGTTGCTACTCCTCCTTTTGCAACAATGTTTTCAAGTGTCTATTCTAGACCGCGCAATTGTGCAAATCGCCCTATTTTTTCAAAGAGTGCACACATTCTCTACGAGCATGCGAGAAAATCACGCACCCGTTTTCCATAAACATTTTTACTGTTTGAAATTCCCTCAGCTGTTAAAATGTGCTCAGCGTATTTGTGACAGAATGCTCGAAATAAAAAGTGTTTGTTTTCCGATACGGTTGAATAAACTTTAAAGAGCCAACTTTTGACAGACAGTTACAGTTAAATAAATTATACGGAAATTTCGTTTAGGTTTTGCAAGGGAGGTAAATCTTCCAAGAAAACACTTTGTTTACATAGTGCATACGTCCTTGATCAAACATTAAACATGTTGAGGAAGCGGATAACGGACTTCTGTTGATAAAAAACCTGAACCCTCAGCGACCATCTTTTGATACAAACATATGATAATTGATATGATTCAACAGTCTTTGACTGTAAACTGAGATTTGGGCAAAAACATAAGACTAATACCACAAGGATTCGTAGTAAAGGTACTTTTGAGTGATGAGTTTAATAATTGAATTTAATAACACCCCTTACTTTTAAAAAATCCCCGCTTATTTTCAAGGTAAGGGGTGAATTTCCCCTTCTTTTAATTTCTAGAATAGACATTGAATGTCGTTATTGTTTGGGAAAGGGTTATGCACTATCTATAGGGAACCATAAGCATTGTTGTAGAGACCAAGAGGGTATATAAATAGACACCACAACTGATCAGTGGATGACAGTGTTCTTCACTGATCGGATGTGTTTGTGTCTTTGAGAGGTTCATTTTCTCGATTTGTTACATTGGTGGCAGCGGTGCATTGAAGACTTCTTCTATCGGCATTGCCTTTCCCACATATTTCCAAATGTCCACCACTTGGGACGAGTCTTCGCGGAAATGGGAGTTATGCAATGTTAATGGAACCTTATTATGTGAATAAGAGAGCCTAACACATTGTTATAGAAAACATGCATGTTTATGAGATTACAACACACCTGATCAGTGGATGACAGTGTTTTTCACTGATCAGATGCGAGTGTATCTTTGAGAGGTCAATTTGCTTGGTAAGTTACATTGTAGGTAGAGGTAGGATGATGACTTTTTCTTCTAATGGAGTTGCCTTGCCCATGTATCTCCCAAGGGCAAAGACTAGCAATAAGTCTTCTCTGAGGTGGGAGTTATGTTATGGTTTTGGAACATTTATGCAAGTTGAGGAACCCTATGCATTGTTATAGAGAACATGTGGGTATTTAGATAGACAACACAACTGATCAGTGGACGACATTGATTTTCACTGATCGGATGTATTTGTGGCTATGAGAGGTTTATTTTCTCAGTTCGTTACAATATATTACCTTATTTATTTGAATTTGATCGAAGCTAAAGCAGTAGATATATAAAACCAGACAAAAGAAGAATTTGTTTATTTTGTGCAAATTATCCATTGATCATATTTTAGTATTATTTCATTTATCTTTTATCATTTCAATTGTGAGATATTCTGGTTACTGTTGCATTTAAATTTCTAAATTGAAAGGCGTAAATATTCTTTCTAATTATGCTATGTTCTATGAATTATTTGTTCTAAACAATTATTTCTTATTTTATCTGCATAGAAGAAAAAGAGTTAATCTGTCACATATTATTTCAGCTACACATCAACCATTCAGTCTAGAGAATACTTCAGTCAAGCTGACCTAGAATCGAAATTAGATTCCGTAGCACAAACTTTACTCACCACATCCACTCAGAAAGCAAAGATTTTTGTGTTCATTATTACAACGGATATCAACCAAGAGACAACCAAGGCCAAGATAAACTCGCTCAAATCACAAGGGGGAGTTGTGACTTTGATCAAAGCAAACTCTGCTTTGGACAACAAGAATATTGCTGAACTTGTATCAAACAGTAACCTGCTTTTTGCTGCCCCAGGCTTTAACATGAATCCTTATGTTAGGCATATTGAAAGGGAACTGTGTATAGGTATGTATCTCTTTTAACCCTTCACCAAATTCCAAATTTTCGACTCCCAAATTGAAACAGTTTGCCGACGACATTTCAAAATGTGATGAAATTGGAAAATAATCTTCTGAAGGGGCAGAAAACCTTGTGGGAAAAAAATTTGCTTGTTACAAGCTATTTCTCCTTTTCCCACAATGTTTTTGTGAGTCATCTGCAACAAAATGATAAATGCCATTATTGTTTGGTATTGGGATAATTGTTGTGTTGAACATTGGCTTTAGGACATCAGGGTTATGGTTTCAAATCAAATTTGTAGTGAGGTCAAACTTCCAAATGTTTGTAAGTCCACATTCTCCAAGAGTTTTATAATGGGGAAGAACAAACATGTTTAATCAATGCTAGTTGTTAAACAATGTTTCACAATCAATTTAAACTGAAAAACTTTGAATTAAACTTACCTTTTGTTTGGAGAGAACTTAATAATCATCAGAAAAAAGGAATTTTTTAAAGGTCGGAATCTTTAAACATTGTTTCAGACCCTTGTACGGATGGCCATGAGAGGCTACCAGATGGTTCCTGTCAGAAATGTCAAGTTGGGTACCGCAGGAGGAAGACACAGAGCACCATGTGTATAGAGTGTCCTGACAAAAAGACAACTCTAGTGGAAGGGGCAGTTGATGTATCTCTGTGTATTCGTAAGTAGAGTCAAACCTGTGTAAAGTGGCCACTCTTAGCACTTAAATTGCTGAGTGATTTTCTTAAAAAAAGTTTTTGTGTCTTCTACTTTCCAAAACCTTAAAAATCTGCTTAATCTGCTTAATTTTGTCGAGGAACAATACTCCGAGTAGCAAACAGGTTAGATCACAGGCCAGCCGCCAATTTTCTTGGGAGGTGGCTTGGATCTAACTTGTTTGCATGAGGATTATGTCAGTTCCACCACTATCAAGATTGTTGTTATATACAGGAGGCAGTACATACAGAAAGCTTCTGGTTAGGCTTTTCATATGTATTGTCTCCTTTATAAAACTATATATGGCCTATAAGATCAGGTTTAATGGCATCTAAGTATAATGTTGGCTGTTGAAGACAGGTGACTTATTAACAATTAATTTATTGTTAAAAGCATACTGGCACTAAAATAACTGCAAAAATGGGTAAAATGAGTTATGAATTATGATAGAATATGTTTACACATATTGGCACACCACATGATCATGCCAGCACTATTCATTTTTCATGTTCCAGAGTTTCACTTTCATAAATTTTGTACCCACCACTTAATTACCACTTATGTTCATTGTTTACTACTAAGTTACCTCCAAAATAGTGATAAGCACTTGTTTAAACTAATTACAGTCTCTTGGTAAGAAAAGCTTGTGAAACACATATAAAAATACTGTCATTTATCCAATACCAACAACATAAATTTCTAGGATTTCATAGGTTCCCAACATTTTGCGGCTGACCTTGTTTTATTACTAATTGTTAACAAACTTAATCATGTTCACTCTTTTAAAAGCACCATGTGAATGTGTAACCATCTCAGTTTCTATGTAAAAGGGAATTTAAAGTTCTTATAAGTTAATTGTCAATAATTCTAAACACAATTTTAGTGTTTATGAGAGCTGGTATGGCTTTAAACAAGATCTTTCTAGTACTTGTGGTTAAAAAGATAAATTTCCCATTTCGTCTACACCCATTTTGTCTACACCCATTTCGTCTACACCCATTTCGTCGTCTACACCCATTTCGTCGTCTACACCCATTTCGTCGTCTACACCCATTTCGTTGTCTACACCCATTTCGTCGTCTACACCCATTCCGTATACACCCATCCCGTCTACAAGTCAAATTCCCATTTCGTCTACACCCAGTTCGTCTAAACCCATTTCGTCGTCTAAACCCATTTCGTCTACACCCATTTCATCTACACCCATTTCGTCTACACCCAGTTTGTCTACACCCATTTCGTCTACACCCAGTTCGTCTACACCCATTTTGTCTACACCCATTCTACAATTCAAATTCCCATTTCTACACCCCTTGAATTTATTAATTCCCATTTTGTCTTAATAGTTTAGTTAAGATCCAAATCATGGATAGACCTTAAAATGCCTACATCTAATCTGGATCTGCATAATTTGCAAGTAGCATCGTAAGAATCATCTTCGGTTTCTGCATTTAATTGTCTTATTCTTTTCTGGACACAATATTCATATTTTTTACCACCTACCCTCCATAGAAAAAATAATGTTAATAGGTTGGATTAATTTTTCTACTCAATAAGTGTCTAAAACAATCCAATTTACACCTGTAGACAAGATGGGAATTCTGTCTCAAAAGGTGTGAAGATTGGTAAAATAGACTGTAGACGAAAGGTGAATTTTTCGTCTACAGACGAAAATTTGTATAGCAGACAAAATGGGTTTAGACAAATTTGAAATAAACTCATTCATTATTATAAACAAGATATTTCTAGTATTCATTATGGTTGAAATGGATTTAATGTTAAACATGACTTTTCTAGTATTTGTTGTAGTTGAAAAGATTTATTGTAAAACAAGATCTTCATAGTACTGATAATGGTTGAAATAGATTTATTGTTAAACAAGACCTTTCTAGTACTGATTGTGGTTAAGTGGAATTTTTATCATCCCCTCCTATTTAATGTTGTTAATACTTGCCGCTGGTGCCTGGTACATATACACAGGGGGTACCAGTATAGACTGCCTCATTGGACAATACAAAACAGACAGCATTCAACCAGTTTGCAGACGATTCAGGAAAATATTGTGGGAAAAGAAAGAAATAGCTGTTGACGAGCAATATCTCCTTTTCCTACAATGCTTTTTGCCCTATCAGAAGATTATTTTTCAATTTCATCCCATTTTGAAATGTCGTCTGCAAACTGTTTCAATTTTGGACAGTCGAAAATTAGCTCATGTAGGTTTCAAATGTTTGTTCCCTTCTATTTTATGTTTGTTTATACTTACAGCTAACTGTGTGCCTGGTACATATACACAGGGGGATAGCTGTAATGACTGCCCAATTGGACAATACCAACCAAACAGCTTTCAAACGACATGCATTGAATGCCCTGGAAATCTTACAACAGTAACTACCAAGACAACATCATTTGATGGATGTATAGGTATGAAATGTTGATCTGCTTGATTTTGGTTGTTTTCTTTAACCGAATACCAACGATAACGCCGTTTGACAAGTTTGTTGCAGACGCCTCTGGAAAACATTTTGGGAAAAGGAGAAATTGCTCGTGACAAGCAATTTCTCCTTTTACCACAATGATTTCACCCCTATCAGAAGATTATTTTTGATTTCATCACATTTTGAAATGACGTCTGCAAACTCTTTCAATTTGGGACAATTTAAAATTTAGCGTTTGGTAAAGGGTTAACTCCCCACCCCCACAACACCAATGCAATATGCCTTCTTTTATTAGGATAGGTTATGATGTCATAAGCCTATTAGTGATAGTAAAAGAATATTTGATATTGTTCTCCAATTTAAAGCTTTGAGAACAAGTTCAATTAATGCACTCTCTTGAAATGAAGTGCCAAAACTAAACCTATAACCTTATATCAAACTAATAACCAAACCAAGAATTATTTGATTTATAACATAAATTATGGTCTGCATAATTATTGAATGTTTTATTTGGTTTGTCTTCCTAAATTATGGCTGTAACTTTTGAGTATTTTGATTTGTTTCAATCTTCGCAGTAAATTGTGACAGGCACAATGTATATGTTGATTCAGTTGCATTTAATGTGTTGTTGGCCTCACAATGTATATGTTGATTCAGTTGCATTAAATGTGTTGTTGGCCTCACAATGTATATGTTGATTCAGTTGCATTCAATGTGTTGTTGGCCTCACAATGTATATGTTGATTCAGTTGCATTCAATGTGTTGTTGGCCTCACAATGTATATGTTGATTCAGTTGCATTTAATGTGCTGTTGGCCTCACAATGTATATGTTGATTCAGTTGCATTCAATGTGTTGTTGGCCTCACAATGTATATGTTGATTCAGTTGTGTTGTTGGCCTCACAATGTATATGTTGATTCAGTTGCATTCAATGTGTTGTTGGCCTCACAATGTATATGTTGATTCAGTTGCATTCAATGTGTTGTAGGCCTCACAATGTATATGTTGATTCAGTTGCTTTCAATGTGTTGTAGGGCTCACAGTGAATATATTGATTTGTTTTCTCACAGTGAACTGTGGCCCTGGTACTAGAAGGAGCACAGATGGTCTGAGTTGCATACCTTGTCCACCAAATTTTTACCAACCCGATTCCCATCAGACATCTTGTAATGCGTGTCCTGTCAACCTGAAGACAGAAAGCACTGGTTCTACCAGTCTCACAGCCTGCCAAGGTGTGTAAACAACATTGTCCTTCACATTTTTCAAAACATCATTGAGTTTGCTTTTCTTTTTGTTTTCACATTCAGTTATTGATGATTTTAATTCAAAACCTTAACCCATATAGTGCTGGAACTGACTTCATGCTAACATGTAAACAGGTTATTTCCAGGTCAGTCGCCAAGTTAATTGAGGGCTGGCCTGTGATCTAACTTGTTTGCTACTCTGACTATCTTTCCTCATCAACATTAAGCAGGTATTATAGGTGTTGGAAAGCAGATGACACAAACATCTAATTTTAAAGAATTATCCAGCATTCTAAGGGTTAAAGATTATGTTGCTTTTGTGTTATTGATTGAAAATTTATCTAACTTAGATTTGAGCAGCCCCTTTAACCCTTTCCCAAACAACAAATTTTGGACTGTCCCAAATTGAAAGAGTTTAGTTTAAAATGTAAAATGTTTTTACAATAGGATTGGGACCGAAGCTATAAGCTTATTGAGTCCCTCTCCTTAATAACATAACAACATGACAGCAATACAATACAAAAAATATGTAACATATAATTGTAAATTCACCTATAGAAAGAAGGGGGCGAGTAGAGAAAGAGTTATATAGATAGAATAGGGAGAAAGAGACATAGTGGATGAAGCATTGAAAGAGTTTGCAGACGACATTTCAAAATGTGATGAAATTGGACAATAATCTTCTGATAGGCCAGAAAACATTGTGGGAAAAGGATAAATTGCTCATTACGAGCAATTTCTCTTTTTCCAACAATGTTTTCTAAAGTTGTCTGCAACAAAGTGGTCAAAATTGAATATTGTTACTGTTTCGGAAATGGTTAAGAATACCAATGTTGTAAATATGACTTTTTCCACAATGTTTTCTAAAGTCGTCTAAAACAAAGTGGTCAAATGTCGTTACTGTTTGGGAAAGGGTTAAGAAGCAAATATTTTATGACGATGTCAACATTAACATGCCAATACACTTTCAGTTTAAACTTATAGCTATTTGTCATAGATAATGACGGAAGCTTGAAGCTCATTTAATTAAATCCCGATGACTGCTTCCTGGATAGTAAACTACTACACGGACCGTTTTGAGGGCTTGTCTCTACAATTTTCACCTCCCTTAACCCTTTAGCAAAAGCCAAATTTTAGGCTGTCCCAAATGGAAAGAGTTTGCAGACAACATTTCAAAATGCGATAAAATTGGAAAATAATTATCCCTAGGGGCAGAAAGCAATGAGGGAAAAGGAGAAATTGCTCCTTTTCCCACAATGTTTTTCAGAGCCGTCTGCAACAAATATGGTCAAATGTTGTTTTTGTTTGGTAATGGGTTAATGGGATCAAACAGGGACCCTACTGTGAGTGGTTGACGCTCTACCTGTGCACCACTGCTACCAAATAGACATTTGCAGCAGAACGTCTATCCTAACTAAAAAAAGTGACAGCAAATGCAAGGTTACATGAGAGATCGAGTCATTTGATATTTGCGTTTTGATCTATATTGGTACAATATATATCTTTTGAAGGGCAGTGTTTTCTTTGTGAACAGTATTACAAAAATAATCAGTTTCCTGTTTATTACATACTTTTCTTGAAAATATTTTAACACGAAAAACGACCCTGGAATTCCTTAAGCCATAAAATTCAGAATAGAAAGTATTGTATTAAGTTTATACAATATTTTGTGGTCCCATGAATGCTTTTTTATTTTTTTTAATCACTTTCACTTGTTTGAGTTGTTCACAAAAGCAAATTTTAAAAGAAAATTCACACATACGAGGGGTGTTCGAAAAGTATCCGGAAAACGTTTATAACTTATTTATTTATGCGAATATTCGAATAAAATTTTAAAAAGTGAAACTCTGATATTCTATGCACGTAATTCAGAAGAAATTATGATACAGATTGCTCTGACGTACAATCCACATTCACCATGAGAACGTCAGGTAACGTTTAGCGGGGCAAATTTTGAATTTCGTCACATGTATAGTGGTCTTTAGGGAGTAAATAGGACATGTTCCTAACGTCAAAATTAATTCAAATTTAATGTGACGCTTCTGCAGCCTTTTGCCAAAGCCTACGCAATGTCACATGCTGAAATATGAAGATTTTTTTTGCAAACAACGGAAGCTGAGAACGGAGTCTGTGAAAATGCCATTTGAAAAGCGGTATTTCATAAAGTGTTGTGTGTTAATGGGAAAATCGAAATCGGAGACACTCTCCATAATAACTGACACCTACGGTACACGACAATGAAAGAAACCAGCGTTTATGCGTGGTTCAACCTTTTCAACTAAGACCCATTGTACAGTGGTACTGACCGCCCAAGATCTGAACGTCCCAGCATAACTTCAAGAAAAATCGACGGAATAAGGCAGTTGCTGCAGTGTGAAAGAAGTCTTTCAATAAGAGACATAGGCTTAAAGTTTACAGTCTATGCCATTGTTACTAGAGAGCTAGGCATGTCTAAGGTCTGTACTGGCTGGATATCCGGAATTCCAACAACTGAACAGAAACAATCTTAGAGTAGAAGCCGTAAAGTTATATATTCATTAACATTATTGTAACCATGGTCACTGTTTTATGAACTCAATAATAAGCTATGCTCACCAAAGCAACACTCAGACAGTTAGGCATTGAAATTGTAAAGCATCCTGCATTTTTACCAGATCTAATTCTGTGCGATTTCTGGCTTTGCCTAACCTTGAAATCAGGGTTGTGCGGCAGAAGGTGTGATAATTTTGATGATCTGCCCGCGGTAGTCAGAGAAACCATTCGTAAAATTCCACAGAAATATTTCAGGTCATGCTTTGATAAATGGATATGTAGGTTTGAGAAGTTAGTTTCATGTAAAGGAGAATGTTTTGAAAAGCTGTAAGATCTGTTTCAGACTGATTTTGTAGATGCCGTATTTCCCTTATGAGTAAGTTGTCCCGCTCAACATTACATGACGTTGCCCCGCTCAACCTTACCAGTCGTTGTCACGGTGACTGTGAATTGTACATCAGAGCAATTTTTACCCCTTTTCCTTTTGGATTATGTGCAAAGAATATCAAAGTATCACTTTTGAAAATTTTATTCGAATATTTGCATTAATGAATAAGTTAGGAACGTTTTCCGGATACTTTTGTAACACCCCTTGTAATTGTGACACTAGCAGAGGATTATCTAAGAAATAACTTCAAAGATTTCTCCTCAGCTTGAAAAGGACTTTGTCACTTGTTTTTCTTTGAAACCAAATCCGCTGCTATGTTATTCTTTTACATGTCTTAATTTTGTATGAAATCAGTGAGTTAACTTCTTTGTCCATAGTACATCATTTTGTAGGATCTACTGTAGAAATTGTAGAGATTTACAAAGACAAAAGTGAATAATTGGTTCTAATTATCGGATTGTTTGGTTCTTATTATCAATTTATCGTATTGTTTTAATCATTTTCCACACAATTTCATGAAGAAAATGTCTTTTTTTCCATTTATTATCTTGTTGTTGTTGATTACTGCTGCTTTTAACCTGGAACCACCACTTCTCTTATTGCAAAATTACTTTAATTACCACTTATGTTTTAAACTAGGGGCCTGTTCACTGAAAATGGACATTATATTTCTGGTGGACGCTTCAACAAGTGTAAAGTTGTTGGAGTATCAACTCATAAAGGCTTTCATCATCAACACCATATCAAGGTAAAAAGTTAACAACATTTATTATTTGTCTTAATTATTTTAATGTTGATTAATTTTACAGTTTTCCATAGATTTTTGTTTGTGTCGGGAGTTTGCTTTAACTTTTTTCTAATAAAGTGAAATGTCATAAGACTTAATTTTTTGAAAAAAAACAACAAACATGTATTTAAAGTGAATGTGTTCATTTAGGAAAGATTTGCTATAAATCATAAGAGAATTTAGAGTGATCTGTTAATTCATAAATTCATAAGACATTAAGAGTTATAAAGGTATGTTGTACAATGTATATTTCTTGCCACTATTTAAACCCCTAATATCACTGCTTACATTCTCCCAAATTGAAACATCTGCAACCATATGTGTAGCAGGACATATGAAACATAATGATAAAAGGGACCTACTCATCATTAGCAAAGACTTTTTCTATAAGATGATTTCCATGGAAATTTTAAAATTAATGCAATTTTCTTGGTTACTCAAGCATTGAATTTAAGACTTTATTTAGAATTCAGTCCATTTCAAATGAGAAGCATGTACATTAGTAGTGCACTGAATCCTAAGTGTGTTACTATTTTTTTCGCATAACGCTGCAATACTAATTATGTATGCACTCATACCAGCATGTTAAGAAAGGTTTACTAATTATAGATTTGTTGTGAGACAGACAGACACCAGGTTTGGCCTCATCACATTTGCATGTTAACAAAGGTATACTTATAACAGGATTGTTGTGAGTCAGACAGACAGACAGACAGACAGACAGACACCAGGTTTGGCCTCATCACATTTGCATATTAACAAAGGTATACTTATTACAGGATTGTTGTGAGACAGACAGACAGACACCAGGTTTGGCCTCATCACATTTGCATGTTAACAAAGGTATACTTATTACAGGATTGTTGTGAGACAGACAGACAGACACCAGGTTTGGCCTCATCACATTTGCATGTTAACAAAGGTATACTTATTACAGGATTGTTGTGAGACAGACAGACACCAGGTTTGGCCTCATCACATTTTCATGTTAACAAAGGTATTCTTATTACAGGATTGTTGTGAGTCAGACAAACACCAGGTTTGGCCTTATCACATTTGCATGTTAACAAAGGTTTACTTATAACAGGATTGTTGTGAGTCAGACAAACACCAGGTTTGGCCTTATCACATTTGCATGTTAACAAATGTATACTTATTACAGGATTGTTGTGAGTCAGACAAACACCAGGTTTGGCCTTATCACATTTGCATGTTAACAAAGGTATACTTATAACAGGATTGTTGTGAGTCAGACAAACACCAGGTTTGGCCTTATCACATTTGCATGTTAACAAAGGTATAGTTATTACACGATTGTTGTGAGTCAGACAGACACCGGTTTGGCCTTATCACATTTGCATGTTAACAAAGGTATACTTATTACAGGATTGTTGTGAGACAGACAGACACCAGGTTTGGCCTTATCACATTTGTATGTTAACAAAGGTATACTTATTACAGGATTGTTGTGAGACAGACACAACAGGTTTGGCCTTATCACATTTGCATGTTAACAAAGGTATACTTATTACAGGATTGTTGTGAGACAGACAGACATACACCAGGTTTGGCCTCATCACATTTGCATGTTAACAAAGGTATACTTGTTACAGGATTGTTGTGAGTCAGACAGTCACCAGGTTTGGCCTTATCACATTTGCATGTTAACAAAGGTTTACTTATTACAGATTTGTTGTGAGACAGACAGACACCAGGTTTGGCCTTATCACATTTGCATGTTAACAAAGGTATACTTATTACAGGATTGTTGTGAGTCAGACAGACACCAGGTTTGGCCTTATCACATTTGCATGTTAACTAAGGTATACTTATTACAGGATTGTTGTGAGACAGACAGACACCAGGTTTGGCCTCATCACATTTGCATGTTAACAAAGGTATACTTATTACAGGATTGTTGTGAGTCAGACAGACACCAGGTTTGGCTTTATCACATTTGCATGTTAACAAAGGTATACTTATTACAGGATTGTTGTGAGTCAGACAGACACCAGGTTTGGCCTCATCACATTTGCATGTTAACAAAGGTATACTTATTACAGGATTGTTGTGAGTCAGACAGACACCGGTTTGGCCTTATCACATTTGCATGTTAACAAAGGTTTACTTATAACAGGTTTGTTGTGAGTCAGACAGACACTGGTTTGGCCTTATCACATTTGCATGTTAACAAAGGTATACTTATTACAGGATAGTTGTGAGACAGACAGACACCAGGTTTGGCCTCATCACATTTGCATGTTAACAAAGGTTTACTTATAACAGGTTTGTTGTGAGTCAGACAGACACCGGTTTGGCCTTATCACATTTGCATGTTAACAAAGGTATACTTATTACAGGATTGTTGTGAGTCAGACAGACAGACAGACACCAGGTTTAGCCTTATCACATTTGCATGTTAACAAAGGTATACTTATTACAGGATTGTTGTGAGTCAGACAGACAGACAGACACCAGGTTTGGCCTCATCACATTTGCATGTTAACAAAGGTATACTTATTACAGGATTGTTGTGAGACAGACAGACACCAGGTTTGGCCTCATCACATTTGACTGTTAACAAAGGTATACTTATTACAGGATTGTTGTGAGTCAGACAAACACCAGGTTTGGCCTTATCACATTTGCATGTTAACAAAGGTATACTTATTACAGATTTGTTGTGAGTCAGACAGACACCAGGTTTGGCCTCATCACATTTGCATGTTAACAAAGGTATACTTATTACAGGATTGTTGTGAGACAGACAGACACCGGGTTTGGCCTTATCACATTTGCATGTTAACAAAGGTATACTTATAACAGGATTGTTGTGAGTCAGACAGACACCAGGTTTGGCCTCATCACATTCGCATGTTAACAAAGGAATACTTATTACAGGATTGTTTTGAGTCAGACAGACACCAGTTTGGCCTTATCATTTTCGCATGTTAACAAAGGTATACTTATTACAGGATTGTTGTGAGTCAGACAGACACCAGGTTTGGCCTTATCACATTTGCATGTTAACAAAGGTATACTTATTACAGGATTGTTGTGAGTCAGACAGACACCAGGTTTGGCCTCATCACATTTGCATGTTAACAAAGGTTTACTTATAACAGGTTTGTTGTGAGTCAGACAGACACCGGTTTGGCCTTATCATATTCGCATATTAACAAAGGTTTACTTATTGCAGGTTTGTTGTGAGTCAGACAGACACCAGGTTTGGTCTCATCACGTTTGCCAATGAAGTTATACCGTCCCCACAGCTGGCTCTCAGCCAATCCACAGACAGGGAAACGGCCATAAGCTATGCAACCATTCTCATTCAAGGTCAGCAGCCGGGTACCAACATGGCGGCTGCTCTTGCAGCTGCTAGGAACATGTTTGCTACCCAGGGACTGCTGGGACGACCTAGAAGGGTTGTGGTGATAACCGACGGGATTGCAGACAACACTGCACAGGCAATACAGGAAGCAGCCGTGCTGAAATCGGAATTTGTTCACATAACTTGTGTTGGTGTTGGACCAAACGCCTATCTCCCACTCCTGGGGAATGTCGCAACCAATCCAGATGAAGTGATTTTTGAAATTAACTACGCTGCACTTGCTACCATGAACATACTTCCTAATTTGTGTGGAGGTAAGGCATTGCCTTAACCCTTTCCCAAACAATAACGACATTTGACCACTTTGTTGCAGACAGCTTAAGAAAACATTGTGGGAAAGGGAAAAATTGCACATAACGAGCAATTTCTTCTTTTCCTACAAGGTCTTTTGCCCTATCAGAAGATTATTTTCCAATTTCATCACATTTTGAAATGTTGTTTGCAAACTCTTTCAATTTAGGATGGTTGAAAATTTGTTGTTTGGGAAAGGGTTAGATATATGCTCAATTTTGATGAGGAAAGATACTCAGAGATGCAAACAGGTTAGATCACAGGCCAACTGCCAATTTACTTGGTGGCTGGCCTGGATCTTACCTTTTTGCACAAGCATGAAGTCGGTTCCAGCACTATAAGGGTTAAACGTTTTTCTTTTCATTTAAAACAACCATCATTTCGAAACCCATCTTGAAGAATAGAAATGTGTGTGTGAATTAACTTTTGCCAAATGATTTCAAAAACTTATATTAACTATGCAGTTTTATATGCCTGCTTTTAGTTTAAACTTATTTACTTTACATCAATCAATTGTGACAAAAGCTTGAAGCTTATCAATTTCACGCTTGATAACTGCTTTTTGGATACCAAACCAGTACTTCTGCAGATTTGTGGGCTAGTCCTGGCATTTTCACCTCGCCGCTTCTGGAGATCAAACCCGAGACTCTCAGTACTAGAGACCAGTGCTCTAGCACTGTACCACTTGTTCCCTTTTTATCACAGTGACAAACTCCTTTAATGTCAGAAATGCTTAAATAGTCTTTTGTTATTTTCAGAAACCTGCCCTATTGCAATGGATGTATATTTTATAAAGTCTTTTGTTGGTAATCCCAATCTTCGTGTCAGGGTTAATGCCTTTCAAACAGATATGTCAAACAAGTAAGAAACTACAATTGTGCTTGTTTGTGCTTATAGTTTACTTTATTTACTTATGTTTCATTGAGTTTTGAAATTTATATCTTTACTTAATAGATACATGCTCCTATTTTAGTCTGCAATTTGAAGTTTGGTTATCAAGAAATGATACTGTTTGGTAAGAGGCTATCTCAAGGTTTCATTGCAACACTACAGTTACTTCTTCACATATGTGAGACTTTCATTGAAGCCCTGAACTGTCTGCAAATGAACCAAACAAAACTGATTTAAGCAAATTTCCTTTTTGACACAATGATTCAAATGTTTTCTTTTGCAAAGACTTATTCCTGTTACTTAAGGAAAATGCTTGCTATTGAATTATCAATCGGTCACTTTTTTACCATCACAGGTCATCTTCAAATGTTGTGAGTATCAATGATGTCCCTACGCTCCGGGAAAGTTTGAATCTTCTTATCGCAAGGATTGACCAGAACCCTGGTAACCCAAAATTCACAAAGTCTGTTGCCATAGTAACCAATAGAATGAACGTGGAAGATGTACAAAGCCTGATAAATGGTGTTAAAGATAGAGGTTATATCGTATCGGTTATCTACGTATCCAATGACAAGTCAGACAGATCCTATGACTCAATCGTGTCGAAGAAGGATCTTCTGTTCTTTGCAGAGAACTTTGATGTCAGTCCGTACAGTGAATACATATTTAGAGCTCTCTGTATTGGTAGGTTGAAAGAACCATAATAGATTATTGGTTAACCCTTAAAATGCTGGATAATTTTATAAGAATAGATTTTTGTGTCATCTGCTTTCCAAAACCTTAAATATCTGCTTAGTTTTGATGGGGAATGATAATCAGAGTATCAAACAGGTTAGATCACAGGCCAGTAGCCAATTTACTTACCAATATCTAAGCATGTACAGATGGTATGTTGTGGTAATTGTCAAAACTGTTGCAATGCTTTTGGACCTGAAAACATATGTACAACTGAACTAATATTATCAGAATATTCATTCTTGAAAACAATCTATTTTTTATTCTAATTGCTATTACGTGATTTAGACCTCTCATTACTTAAGTGTGTTTTCAATGCATTTGTACAAGACTTATGAAACAATTGTGACAGAAGTTGCTAATATAGTGTTGTCTTATTTGCATTTTACCCCCAGGAAAGATTGAGACATTTTCTTTTTGTTACTTATATATTTGGTTAATATGTAGATTTGTTCAAAAAGGATGTTTCAAAGTAATGTGATAAACATCAGGTCATATGTCCACTGATGTTGAACTGTAAATAGAATAAGTGATGATTTATTCATTAACCCATTACCAAACAATAATGACATTTGACCAGTTTGTTGCCGACGACACTGGAAATCATTGTGGTAAAAGGAGAAATTGCTCATAATGAGCAATATCTCCTTTTCCCTCAATGTTTTCTGCTCTATCAGAAGATAACTTTTCATTGTCATCACATTTTAAAATGTCGTCTGCAAACTTTCTATTTGGGACAGTTGAAAATTTGGCATTTGGTAAAGGGTTACTCTAGGGAGGGTTTATCAAAAGTCTTTAATCTTATTATCTTTTTAGCCCCCTGTGGAGTGGGATCAGACAGAAGCAGAGATGGGGTTTGTACCAAGTGTGAGCGAGGATCATACAGATCTGAGAGCAGCCATGTTTGTGTTCCCTGCCCTGGGACTCAGACTACCAACAATGTTGGAGCAGAATCACTGACTGCATGCACAGGCAAGTATCCAGTTGTATCCAAAAGGGTAGGCATTTTGATATACCAAGAGAATTAAGACTTTGTGCCTATTGTGAGGGAATGCTAGAGGATGAGTTTCATTTTCTCCTAGTGTGCCCTCTCTATAGGGACTTGTGAGTAAAATACATACATGTTAGTTATACACAAAACATTTCTTGACAGTCTTTTTTTGATATTATGTCATCACAAGATATGAATGTTATAAGAAACCTTGTTATGTTTGTTTTTTATGCTTTTCAAGCAAGTGACACTTTTTTGGGTACTGTCGTATAAAGAAACAGTCTTTCAAATAAAATATGTTTTTATAGCATTTTGAAACAGTACTGAATTGTTAAAGGGGAAACAATGAATTTTCTCATTTATTCATCTTCTTTATAGTCTATCTCAGGTCGTCACATATATATGGGACACTTAACTCACTTTTTAGAAATGTTGTTATTTGTATATATGTTGTATCTTGTGTATGGGTCGTAGGCCTGAATGAAATAAACAGTCTGAATCTGAATCTATATAAATTATGTATATTGTTCTAGGTTACTTTCAGAATGTCGTATTGTAATCAGGTGAAGTACTGTGGCTTGAGATTTCTTGTATTGTATCTTATCTTACACATAATGAAAGGTAGCCTCACAAAATTGTCACAATTGAAGAAATTGCTCATGAAGGTAGCAATGCTGTCAACTATTTGCTCTACAAGATACATTGCCCCATTAGTCAAACTATTTTGAAAAAAATTTTGCATCAGGCAATTAATAATCTCCCGTCACATCAAACTTTTGAACCATTCATTTAATGGTGGCCATTTTCGACGAAATTACTGTTGCAACGTTTTAACACCGATATTTCCATTATTTCAGTAAAATATCAAATGATCACTACTCACAGTTATAAATAAATCCCTTTTTAATTGATCCATACACATAACATGTCTGTATCCCGCATATTTACTTTGTAAGAACATTCTAATTGACTCTAGGTGACAATTTTCTGCTCCCAATAAACTTTCTTTGCAAACTGGAGTGCAAAAAACATAATTTAGCCTTTTTTCATTGTTTAACTGCAATTGATGCCATTATTTGGTGGAATGTAATTTTATTTCATACATCTCATCTTATTAATTGACTTTGATTGGCCATATAGTGCATTGAACCCAAAATTCAGAATTCGGTAGTCATGAACCACTATTTTGATCCTTCAAAATTTTGATGTTAGATTGCTCCATCAGAAAATGTAAGGCAATTTTCACACCAAATTATTTTGACTAGCTGTGCTATAACAGGTAATGAATTAAACTAATGACAATATTGCTTTCTTCATTCAAACACAGCTGTATCAGGAAATGTAAGTAATAGTTGCGACAATGCCAGAACAATGCGTTCAATTGTAATATTTTATACTGAGATTGAAAGGATAGGGGCATTAGGGTCCTTTGTCATGTTTTAGCTAGTGATCTGAAGAAGTCTTAACACTTTCCTAAACAATAACGACATTTGACCACTTTGTTGAAGACAACTCTGGAAAGCTTTGTGGGAAAAGAAGAAATTGCTCATAACGAGCAATTTCTCCTTTACCCACAATGTTTTCTGCCCTATTAGAAGATTATTTTCCAATTTCCTCACATTTTGAAATGCCGTCTGCAAACTCTTTCAATTTGGGACAGTTGAAACTTGGTTGTTTGGGAAAGGATTAAATATAAGACTGTTGCATCAATTTCTGGTAACACAGAGTTGTAAAGAGGAACTAGTAAAGAGTGGTTACTAACGTGCATGTGTTTTTATTTGATCAGATTGTGATAATGATAATTGGCTCTGTAATGATGGACAGACATGTATAGCAATAGACAGACAGTGCGATGATAATGAGGATTGCGGGGATGGATCGGATGAAATCTGCAGTAAGTCAAGTTTTTTTGCCTGTCTTGTTGCCTTATACATGTACTTGTTTTGATTCACTTGCAGCAGAAAAGAACAAACGAAAAAATAGTAATAGTAAAGAAATTGGTTTCAAATAGCTAAATTGGTATTAAGCCAAATGATTTCTACTCCCATTGTAGTTGGAAAAAGATACACAGCATTGCCATACGAATACTCCCTGCATGTTAACCCATTAGCAAACAAAAACAACATTTGACCAATTTGTTGCAGACGACTCTGGAAAACATTGTTGGATAAGGAGAAATTGCTCTGAACGCGCAATTTCTCTTTTTCCAACAATGTTTTCTGCCCTATCAGAAGAATACTTTTCAATTTCATCACATTTCGAAATGTCGTCTGCAAAGGGCTAAACATTCCATATTCTCTACCAGATGACTGTGAGGCAGGCAACTTCTGGGATGGATCAGCCTGTGTCCCCTGTTCAATTGGAACCTTCCAGGACAAGACGAGTCAGACGTTCTGTACACCATGTCCAGCTGGTTCCAGTACTCAAGGGAGGGGGACCACTGCACAGACTGGATGTAACAGTATGTAGTTATTGCTGAATCTGTAAACAACAATAGATATTGTTTACTTAAAAGCATACTAGTGGTCTGCAAAACTTGGTAATATGAGTTATAAATCATGATATAATAAATTATAATAAAATATGTTGAAACATTGCGAAAAAATACAGGATCATGACATATAACACCTGCAATATTTATTATCTATTTTTAAAAGTGTTATTTTCACAAATTTGGTGCCCACCAATTTAACTTCATTGTTTACATTCGAGTAACATTAAAAATAGCAAGAAGCACTTAAATTGATGAGTGGCGATCATCTTGTTAGAAAAAAACATGTGAAACACATAAGAATACTGTCATTTATCCAATATTAACAACGTGAACATTCAAAATGGAGAATTTCTTAGGTTTTATTGGTTCCAAATGTTTCTCGGCTGACCCTGTTTTAATTGTAAACAAACCTTATAGTATTTAGTCTTTTAAAAGCATCTTGTGAACGTATTATAGTCTCAATTCCTCTGTAAAAGGGAATTTAAAGCACTTTTAAGTTAATTTTCAATTATTCTAGAACTTTCACAATTTAAGTGCAAATGAGCACAAGTATGGCTTTAATGATTGTATGTATTTTTCATTGGATTTTTCATTACAGAGAACAAATACAAATATCCAGTTACACACAATATTTTATTCAAAGTCCACAAGGAAAACTACAAGTCATTCCATTTTGGCTGAAAGGAAATCTTTGTATTGCTCATGTAAATGATTTTGGACCTGATTGTTCAAGGCATACTACATATTGTAATGAGAACATGTATGTAATACTATATACTGAAGTAACAGTTCACATTAGTTTCTATATGTTTGAATAACAGTATGTATTTCTTATTTGATTTTAGCATAAACATGGTTATGTTGGTGAACGCATGAATGTAACAATTATGAAACAAACAATTCATAATGGGGAATTAAAATCCAAGCATATATACACAGTTTATGCCTTAAGGTGATTATTTAAACCCTAAAAGGCCCCTGCTTCATTAATCTGGAAGATTAGTTGGATCTTGAAATTTAGCCTACAACATGAGTGTCCTGACTGACGAGACCTCAATGTATATTTGACATAAATAGCATGAAATATGTTCCTTTCCTATTACAGTAACTTGTGAGAAAGATGGGGAAGAGTTAAATAGTGCAGGAACAGGATGTGTGCCATGTGCCAAAGGTTATTACAGGTCAGCAAGCAGACATATTGTCTGCATCGCATGTCCAACTGGTTACACCACAGAGGGAACTGGCAGCACAGTGCAGGCAGACTGTGTCCGTGAGTATTGACTTGGGGCTTTATCAACACTTTTTTGGACTAAGATTGATAGCAATGGATCCATAAATGTACCATATTTTGAGGCTTACAATTTAATCGATAAAGGTTTGCGCAAATTCTCAATTACTTATTCAAAATACACCATCAAAATGAGTTCTATGTGGACTAACATGTTTTTGAGAACTAGGCCAGAAAATAGTTCAGATTTACTCGCGTTGTTTACATTCTATTATGAATGTCAAGTTAAGTTCTTGGAGTCATCCATGACTTACTTAGCGGATTGAAAGTGAGTAAAACCTGCAGATTTTATTGTATAGTACATTCGATGAAATCTATTGATCTTCTACGCTTATCATTATTAATGATAAATAATTATTCCAGTGTAAAGCATACTTCTGTGGATATTTTATCATTTTCTAAACCATTGATTCTGTAAGCCTTATGAGATGGTTATTCTAATCTTAGAGTCTATGTATCAAATAGGAGGTATTCAATTGTGTTTCTTTGTATATATGTATCTATGGTTCAATGCAATACCATAGCAAGTGCTTTACTTGCTATTGTATTGCGCTGAAGCCTCAATGTGTTTTCTACTAGAAATTATGACGGGTATAATGCCATGTTAATATAAAGACATTAAAATGGTTTTGTCTAAAAAACATAGATACCTGTTTTTATTACCTAAAACTTACTCAGGAGAGGGACTATAGTATAAGCTTAAAGAATTCCGTCCCAATAAAATTGTAAAAGAATAGTTCAAAATGAAATATGTTTAAACTGAAACCTTAAAGGTGCTACCTATACCTACCTACTTCTGCTCAATAATGGACTCGCCCATTTCTCACCGATTTATCGTAGATAGGTCAAGGACACTGTACTTGTGGCAGCCAACTGATATGGAGGTGACTCTTATTCGAGGGTTCAATGCAAGACTATAATAAGTGTTTCATGATCATGGACACTTACTATAGTCTTGCATTGAACCCTTGATATCTTGTATTAGTAAGTCCTTTACAAATGTGAAGCACTTATTATAGTCTTGCATTGAACCCTTGATATCTTGTATTAGTAAGTCCTTTACAAATGTGAAACACTTACTATAGTCTTGCATTGAACCCTTGATATCTTGTATTAGTAAGTCCTTCACAAATGTGAAGCGCTTATTATAGTCTTGCATTGAACCCTTGATATCTTGTATTAGTAAGTCCTTTACAAATGTAAAGCACTTATTATAGTCTTGCATTGAACCCTTGATATCTTGTATTAGTAAGTCCTTCACAAATGTGAAGCGCTTATTATAGTCTTGCATTGAACCCTTGATATCTTGTATTAGTAAGTCCTTCACAAAAGTGAAGCACTTATTATAGTCTTGCATTGATCCCTTGATATCTTGTATTAGTAAGTCCTTCACAAATGTGAAACACTTACTATAGTCTTGCATTGAACCCTTGATATCTTGTATTAGTAAGTCCTTCACAAATGTGAAACACTTACTATAGTCTTGCATTGATCCCTTGATATCTTGTATTAGTAAGTCCTTCACAAAAGTGAAACACTTACTATAATAGTCTTACATTGAACCCTTGATATCTTGTATTAGTAAGTCCTTCACAAAAGTGAAACACTTATTATAGTCTTGCATTGATCCCTTGATATCTTGTATTAGTAAGTCCTTCACAAATGTGAAACACTTACTATAGTCTTGCATTGATCCCTTGATATCTTGTATTAGTAAGTCCTTCACAAATGTGAAGCACTTATTATAGTCTTGCATTGATCCCTTGATATCTTGTATTAGTAAGTCCTTCACAAATGTGAAACACTTACTATAGTCTTGCATTGATCCCTTGATATCTTGTATAAGTAAGTCCTTCACAAATGTGAAACACTTATTATAGTCTTGCATTGATCCCTTGATATCTTGTATTAGTAAGTCCTTCACAAAAGTGAAACACTTACTAGAGTCTTGCATTGATCCCTTGATATCTTGTATTAGTAAGTCCTTCACAAAAGTGAAACACTTACTATAGTCTTGCATTGATCCCTTGATATCTTGTATTAGTAAGTCCTTCACAAAAGTGAAGCGCTTACTATAGTCTTGCATTGATCCCTTGATATCTTGTATTAGTAAGTCCTTCACAAAAGTGAAGCGCTTATTATAGTCTTGCATTGAACCCTTGATATCTTGTATTAGTAAGTCCTTCACAAAAGTGAAGCGCTTATTATAGTCTTGCATTGAACCCTTGATATCTTGTATTAGTAAGTCCTTCACAAAAGTGAAACACTTACTATAGTCTTACATTGAACCCTTGATATCTTGTATTAGTAAGTCCTTCACAAAAGTGAAGCGCTTATTATAGTCTTGCATTGAACCCTTGATATCTTGTATTAGTAAGTCCTTCACAAAAGTGAAACACTTACTATAGTCTTACATTGAACCCTTGATATCTTGTATTAGTAAGTCCTTCACAAAAGTGAAGCGCTTATTATAGTCTTGCATTGAACCCTTGATATCTTGTATTAGTAAGTCCTTCACAAAAGTGAAGCGCTTATTATAGTCTTGCATTGAACCCTTGATATCTTGTATTAGTAAGTCCTTCACAAAAGTGAAACACTTACTATAGTCTTACATTGAACCCTTGATATCTTGTATTAGTAAGTCCTTCACAAATGTGAAGCACTTATTATAGTCTTGCATTGATCCCTTGATATCTTGTATTAGTAAGTCCTTCACAAAAGTGAAACACTTACTATAGTCTTACATTGAACCCTTGATTTTGATATCTTGTATTAGTAAGCCATTCACAAATGTGAAGCACTTACTATAGTTTTGCATTGAACCCTTGATTTTGATATCTTGTATTAGGAAGTCCTTCACAAATGTGTAGCACTTACTATAGTTTTGCATTGATCCCTTGATATCTTGTATTAATAAGTCCTTTACAAATGTGAAGCACCTACTTAGTCTTGCATTGAACCCTTGATTAATACTTTCTACAGCTGACTGCAATGAAGGGCAGGCATTTATAAACAATCAGTGTGAGGACTGCCCACCTAACACCGCCCAACCAGACAAGCATCAGACCTCTTGTATACGATGTCCACCAGGTACAATCAGTCCTGCCAAGAGTCTGTCTTGTACAGGTAAGTCAATGATTTTGCAGTTTTGGTAAAAGATATACATGATTTAACCTCATCACCAATATTGGAATTTGTCCCCGATACAAATGCAAAGAGAAAGCAGATGACAAAGAAGAGCAAAAAAGTAGAGTTTGCATTTTTGTAAAAAAATATTAGAATTCATTGTGATTACTATGTATCCAATGGTAATAAAAAAGTTTTCTATGTTTACAGCCATTGTAAAATATGTTAAAAGAAATTGGTATTGAAATAACGTATGTAATAAAGTGTTAGTTTGCCATTTATTTGATAGTTTTTTTTTGCTTGTGTACTGATTTTCGGTTAGGACTAGTAAACATAGCTCCGTAGAAGAAAATTGAGATGATCCAAGTTTTTACTTTTTTGGACTTACTTGATGTTTCAGCACATAGCTTAGAAGAGAAAACATTATTCTTAATATAACATAGCCTTGAAAATGCTCATTTTACCAAAGCATCCTAAAAATAACAGGTGTATGACTTTCTATGTTTTTTTTTTTTTTTTTTTTTTTTTTTTTTTTTTTTTTTTTTTTTCAGACCCATGTCCAGCTGGACAGCAGTACAACTATACAGTCAGGTCCTGTGTTAACTGTCCACTCAACATGTTTGCCACGGCAGCCATGACATTATGTCAGTCATGTCCCACCAACCATGTGACACTCACAACTGGAGGAACAAGCAGGGATGCATGTCTACGTAAGTAACATAAATTATTCTATTGGTGATATTAACAAAAATCATTTACTTTGAACTCAATTGTATCAAAGCTAGCATCAAGCTTGTACCATTTTTAACATCACGTATTTGTCTCTTCTTTTCAATGATATCTTCTACTTCTTATATGTAAGGATAAAGAGATATGAAATTATCCTGTACCTGTATCCTGTATCCTTGTAGGCAAAATTAACATGGATCTGGTTGTTATTTTGATTTTGTGTACATACAAACTTGTGTTGTTTTCACAGTTTTATGATTCATTGGGACAGAAGGTAAGGAGTTATATTTACATGATTCCTATAAAGAATTCCATTAGGCCAATAAGCTTGTTAGGTGCACTGGCAACAAATGGATTCAACAAACTAAATACAAACTATATCAATGAAATGAAAAAATGACAACATGATAAACTATTTTCAAAAGAATTTAAGAAAAGATAGTTCAATCAACCAAGCAGTTTCTACTAATGTCATAGGCGTTTCTTAAGCTATTATGTACAGGTGTATTTAATCATGTATATAAATGATTGGTTAACCCTTGTACTGCTGGAACCAACTTCATGCTTATGCAAACAGGTTAGATCACATGCCAGTTGCCAAGTAAATTGGCACCTGGCCTGTGACCTAACCTGTGTACTACTCTGAGTATCTTTCCTAAATAAAATTAGGCAGATGTTTAAGGTTTTGGAAAGCAGTCGAAACAAAAATCTGTTTTTAGAAAACTACCCAGCATTCTTAGTGTTTAAAGAAGTTAATTCAATCAACCAAGCAGTTTCTACTATTGTCAAGAGTGTTTCTTGAGTTTTTATGTACAGATGTGTTAAATCATGTACATTTCTATGAATAAAATGATAAAACTTGTTTAATTATCCTCATCAATTTGGTAACCGTAGTCGGCCATCATTTTGTTTCCAGCTAACTGTAGGCGGGGTGAATACTGGAATGAGGCTGTGAAGAGGTGTACACCATGTAATATAGGGGAATACCAGGCGAATCCCTATATGACTGACTGTGTAAAATGTCCCATAGGCAAATCAACAGAGACTACTGGAAGTACAGAGCTGTCCGATTGTAAAGGTAGAATGTTATTATTTTTTTTTAAGAAAATGCTGTCTTTAACGATTACAATGTATTCAGTTATATTTTCTATGTTCCCCTACAGGGATTTGTAGTTAAGTTACTCTTTTGGGTTCAATGGCTATACAAAGCCTTTGCTCCAAAAGAGTATCTTAAGTACAAATCCCTGTGGTTTTCCATTATGGAAAACTGTCCTATCCTATTTCTTCTGAAAGTATGAGAAATCTTTTAAGTACTGGGAATTGACTCCTTTTGAAAGATGATCTATGTTATATAAACTGTTATGCACATGTTATTCTGTTTCAAAGAAATTTTCTATGATGCACATCCTATCATTTTTCATGAAAATATGTTCTTTCTGGTGAAAGATATTTCTGTTTGCCTTTGCATTGAAATGAGGTCAGATTTTTTTTATAACTGTATGGTAAAATATAATGTTTGATTAAAACCCACTGTTTCCAAACAATGTAAGTTATTAACTGTTGATAAACTTGCATGCGTTGATTACGAAGGGTTTTGTGTTTGTATTGCATGACTAATTCAAAATATTTTGAATTTTTGATACTGTATAATTGTCATCTGCTGTTGCTTTTCATTTTGACAAATATTTAGCAACCAGATACATGGGAATGTGGCAACTATAAACAGTAAATGGTTGCATATTTTTCATTAATATACTTGAATTTTGCCTCTTACTAACATGATTAGGTTTATTGAGCTGTTGAAAGCTAATTAAAGTATTTGTTGAGGGTTCACTACATGACTATAGCAACTCCTTCACAAATGTAAAGGAGTTGCTATAGTCTTTTATTAAACCCTTATTGTGGGTAAAATTGGTGCAAAGGTAGAGCATTGGACCCTTTGTCTCCTATACTGCAGGCTCTGGTTTGATCCTCATTAGGTGAGGTAAAAGTTGCCAGGACTAACTCACAATTTGACGCAAGCACTGGTTTAAGAATCCCGGAAGTTGTCATCGAGAGTGAATTCTATAAGCTTCAAGCTTCAGCCACAATCAATGTAAAATAGATAAGTTTAAACTATACCCTCATCGCAATCCTGATTACAAACAGCATTGAACCCTAAATATCTCATACTTCAGTGCCATGTAATCTTGGAGAGGAAATCATCATTACCACGGGACGTTGCAAGCCATGTGACATTGGTTTTTATAGGCAGAATCGAAATGATATTTTCTGTACTAAGTGTATAGATGGATGGACCACAGTATCTACCGAGTCTGATTCAGTAGACGATTGTATACGTAAGTGTTGTTCTTATTGATATCATTAAACATTTTCCTAAGGGTCTTGCCTGTCCATGTGGTTGAGGTTTTTAACTTGTGACCTGGGGTTTTTGGGTCCAAGCCCCACTGGCACCATAAGTTGCATGGGAGTGTCCTTTAGCTAGACATTGTTTACCCCTAGCTTAGTAGTGGGAAATGCCATAATTAGCCCTAATATGAATAAAGACTTAATTGTTAAAAAGTGATTTGAAACACTATACAAAAGAAATGAATAAATAGAAAGAATAACTTTCCATGACAAACACATAATTTAACAGCTGCCGCAAACGACTCATGGTACAACTGTGACAGATATTTTCTACTTTTATCACACAGGTTTCTTCCAAATGTTATAAGACAACATAACATATCTACTGTATGATTGATTTCTGCCAATGATAGTCCATTTCAATTGTTCTAGAAATTCCCAAAAATGCACTGTATATGAGTGCTATTATTACTAACATATTACCATATAATACGACATTTGACCAGTTTGTTGCAGGCGAAGCTTGAAAACATTGTGGGAAAAGGAGAAATTGCTCTTAACGAGCAATTTCTCCTTTTGCCACAATGTCTACTGCCCTATCAGAAGATTATGTTTTTATTTCATCACATTTTGAAATGTTGCCTGCAAACTCTGTAAGTTTGGGACTGTCGAAAAGTGGGCGTTTGGTAAAGGGTCAAGAAAAGAAATACATGTACTGAATGTCATTTTCCAGCCATTTGCCCATCTGGAAGTAAAAGAGTGGACAAGAATTGTGTGCAATGTGAGATTGGCACATATCAGGCAGAGACGGGTAAGGATAGCTGTGTGCCCTGCCCTGACGGACGTTCAACGTTGACTACAGGCGCAAACAGACAAGATCTCTGTCTAGGTAACTATCAATCTGAAGACATCAGGTCTATCCAATTAAAACGCCTTTGAGATAATATGGATGCCGACATATTGTTTCTCACGAGACTTACGTCACTGTACTTTGGTTTTCAAATATAGGTCTTAAATGTGAAATCTAAAAAGTTGTTTAAGTTGATTAAGGAAACAGTTAAATATATCACAACTTGTAATTTCATTAATTTGTATGATTTACCATTAAAAAATTATTTAAAAGGATGTTCAACACAGAGGAAATGTGTAATATCCCAGGGACGATTTACCTGAAGAATTGTAACCCTACACTTATATCAGAGATGTATTTCTCAGCACATGGCAATAGCGAAGTAGTTCAGATTGGGTAACTATGGAACATTATTGGCTTTCCTGTTCCAAATGTTTAACCCAATATACCGGTAGTGCACAAACCGCTTTCATGCTAATGCAAACAGGTTAGATCCAGGCCTGTGATCTTACCTGTTTGCTCCCCTGCGTGTCTTTCCTCATCAAAATAAGCATATATTTAGGGTTTGGGAAAGCAGACAATCTTTGTTATAATGAGAGACAATTAATTTTTTTCTTTTTAAACAAATGTGAAATGCCTTAGTTACTTATGTTTGACAGTATTCAAAATGATTGTATACAGTTCTATAGTTTCCACCAAATGATGCATACAGGATCATCATGTGAGTGTATTTTGATTATCAAAAGTACTTTTTGACAGATCTTTGTGATCCGGGATCAGAAATGACCAATCGCAATCCATTGAGATGTAGTCTCTGTCCACTAAACAAGTATCGACAGAGAAACGTGAACAACATGTGCGTCATGTGTGAGCCGTTGTTCATCACATTGAGTATTGGATCAGAAGGAAAGGCTGAATGCTTGCGTGAGTGAATCTTTGTATTTCTTATGATAAAACACATGTTTTCTTTTGCAATCTTTAAACACATTTTATAATTATCATGGGATTTTAGGAATCCTTCTAATTGCAAGCAAAAGTAGCTGACGATGATGAAGTATATAGACATTTTTTTCTCAAATGGTTTCTATAAAAAGAGAGTTTGGTCTTCATTCCTTGCAACTTCTCATTAACCTTCACTTTGTGAAAGAAGTGGTACTATATCTAGAAAGCATAAGTTGAAGAGTTAATCATAGGTTAAAAGGATCTGTTTATGAACGTAAATTATGTTTTTGTTAAAACTAGAATCAGCTCTCCTTTTGCAAAAATGCATTCAGTAACTGTTATCCTAAGGAGGTTATTTAGAGGAAAACATCAGGAGAAATTTCATTTAATTTATTATTCCTTATCAATTTTTTTACAGCTAATTGCAAGGTGGGCGAGAGTTGGAATGCCAATACAAGTCGGTGCGAGACATGCGTGAAGGGAACTTTTCAATACTTGCCCTATAAGAGGAACTGTATCAGGTGTCCTGAAGGATGGACTACTGACGGAACTGGGAAAACAGATTTCAGCGACTGTCTACGTAGGTTTATACTCTCTTCGTGATAGTCCATTGATTCAGGTTTTACATAAACATCACAGCATTGATTTTAAAACATATTGATATTAATTGTTTCGATCCTTGCAAGTGAAACCGGTAGATTAATTTGTATAAAGAGTACATAAAGAGAATATATTGACTATGTTTGTTTTGTTGACTAAAGGCCATTAACACAAAGCATTATTTCGCTCATTTAAATCCTAATTATATTTCTATCCCAATTCTTTCTTTATTTAGTGTCATTGTCTTTTAGGAACACAACATAAAATGATTCAACAAAAAGTAACACGATTTATGAAAGATGCTTACAAACTAAGGAAAAATCTGCAATTATTTATCTTGAAGCATATACAAATGATGGACAGAAAGGACTGTGTAATGTTTTTCTTTGCCATATCCTGTATATTGTAATCTATTAAGTCAACTGCCTGGCTACATATTAAAATCATAGGTTGAAATAGGATGGCCATTTGATTTCTATAAGAGAAAATTCCTTGATAGACTCGAGGAATGCCAATGGTTCTATCTTTGCTCGACCAGCACCTTAAGGAAAGTTGAGTTAGGAGTCTTCCTCCATTATTAAGAGTTGGTAATTGCAGCATAAATGAAATAATATTTAACTCTTACAGTGCTAAAACTGACTTCATGCTCATGCAAACAGGTTAGATCCAGGCCAGCTGACAAGCAAATTGGTGGTTGGCCAGTGATCTACCATGTTTGCCACTCTGAGTATCTTTCTTCTACAAAATTAAGAAGATATTTAAGGTTTGGAAAGCAGATGACACAAAAATCAATATTTAGAAAATTACATTACTGTAAGGACTAAAAGTTTGAAAATTACCCAGCACTCTAAGGGTTAAGAGTTTGGCATTGTAACATAACTGAAATGATATTTACGCAATATAAAACCCACATAAATAAATCAATAAATAAATGTTTTGATTTCTATGCCAGCTGATTGTCTTGCTGGAAGGAGATGGGATGTGCCAAGCTTGGCATGCGTAGACTGTGGGTTCAGTTTCTTTCAGTCTTCCCGATACCAACTGTCGTGTAATGCCTGTCCGCCTGGGACAACAACTCAGACAACTATAGCAACACTCGAATCACAGTGTCAGGGTAAGTAGGATCCTGTATTATTAAATTTTATGAATTAATGTCTATGTGTATGTCTGTGTTTGTAGTAGAAATGTTTTAGCAAATTCCTTGCAAGAATTTTTGCAATGAATACTTTTGTGTATAATTTAGAGCAATGTTTACATTTTGTTCCATTTATGTCTGAATTAAAGGTTTGATGAGGTTCTCTTTATCATTATATATTTATGCCTTGGAGAAAAATCTATCTGACAAACCTTTGTCCGATTCGGGTTTGATCATTTTCTAATCCTGCTGTTTACTTTTTGATAACCATAGAGAATGATAATATAGAAATGTTAATAGGTTAACATGGGTGAAAGTTTTCAGGATTATTCCTGAATTTCAGGTTTTTCCCTATATAATGCTATAGCAAACATGCCTTTTCAGGATAATGAACTACAGATTTCAGGTTTTTGAAATTCTTCAACTTTCACCCATGGGTTAAGTTTAAAAAGGTTTTTGTTCACACTTCTTTGATTGAAATACTTATTTTGCTTCCAATGACTATTCTTCAATGCCTATCATATAACAGAACAGCTGTTGTGTAATTCTAAAGAAATTAATTTTAAACTTCCAAATTTCCTCACATCTGAGAACAAGCATCTTTAAAGGGCACACATTGGTTAAGGATCCAACAAATGTTATGACACCAATGAAAGATTTTTGACACTTGTATTAACCCTTTACCAAACGTCAAATTTTTGCCTGTCCCAAATTAAAAGAGTTTGAAGACGACATTTCAAAATGTAATGAAATTGAAAAATAATCTTCTGGTAGGCAGAAAACATTGTGGAAAAAGGAGAAATTGCTCATTACAAGCAATTTCTCCTTTTTCCTGCAATGTCTTTCAGAGGTGTCTGCAACAATGTGGTCATTACTGTTTGGTAATGGGTTAAAACCAAAACAAATGAAAAGCAAATTTCTGTATCTATAATTAACTGAGTTGAAACAATAGTTGTGTAACATCATTACAGATCCTTGTAGTAGAGGTCAAGAGCTATCAGACGGTGGAACATCCATCAATGATTGCAGACCATGTCCACTCAACTTCTACAAAGATCCGTCCATGGACACAAAATGTCAGCCATGTCCCGCAGGATTCATCACCGTGTCAACCGGAAGTTCGTTGAGGAGCGATTGTAAACGTAAGCTCAATGCTGAAATACAAATTGTATACATGTAATCCATATCTTCAATATTAACCTGTTACCAAACAATAACGACATTTTACCACTTTGCTGCAGACGACTCTGGAAAACATTGTGGAAAAAAAGAAATTGCCCATAACGAGCCAATTCTGTCTTTCCCACAATGCTTTCTTCTCTATCAGAACATCGAAATGTTGAACGTATGCCTCTTGTACCGAGGGTCCAGGGTTTGATCCCCATTAGCAGCCAGATGAAAATTGCTGGGACAAACACACAAATTTGCGCTGGTAAAATATCCAGAAACCAGTCATTGAGAGTGAACTTGATAAACTTCAAGAAACCCTCAGAATACATGATTTTAAACTAAGATTTTTCATGTTTTTCTTACCCATACCCATTCCTATTTCTCTAATTTCAGCCAACTGTGATAAAGGTACCAGATACGATGCTGGTTTAGGGCGCTGTGTTGACTGTCAAAGAGGAACATTCCAGGTCAACAGATACCAGACCACATGTACAACATGTCAGCCAAGTGGTTTTACGACACTTAGTCCTGGAGCTAACTCCTCAGACCTTTGTGTTTGTATGTATTATTATGCAAATGCATGTAAAATTTTGATAGAGATTATGCATAATCCCTAATTACCGGTACACATTATCCCTGTTACATTATATCAAGGTTAAATTCATGGAGAATATTTGCAATTTCAGCGTAATATCGAATATATATTTCATCAAGTGACCTTAACCCATTACCAAACAATAATTACATTCGACCTGTTTGTTGCAGACAACTTTTGAAAACATTGTGGAAGAGGAATTGCTCATAAAGAAATCACTGAGAAATCACAAATATTTCACCGATTGGAATATGACAAAAGACTATAGCATCTCCTTCACAAAAGTGAAGGAATTGCTATAGTTTTGCATTGGACCGCTCTACATACCTTTTGTCAGAAAAAATAAATATTTCTTTTGATGTTGACAAAATATTTTATTCTTCGGTTTTGATGTTTGATATTAACCTGTTCATTATTATCAGATTTTTGAACTGCACTTGACCAAAATTTAAGCAACAGTCTACAACTATTTTAAGATGTGATTAATAAATATTTTTCTAAAATGTAAATGCTCCTTTTTTCCCAGCAATTATTTAAATCTTTTGTTGCAGGTGTATTAAAACGAGGTACTATGAAGTAAGAGTTGAATTAGAGAATTGTAAAGGTCCTAGGTGGCCCAGTGATTAAGGTGCTAGACTTAAAACTCTGGGGTCCCAGGTTCGAGCCCCACCTACACCTTTGGTTTTATGGGACTGACCTTTGACAAGTCACTTCAAGGCCCTAGCCTAGTAATGGCGTACCAAAGAAAGCCCTTTCATAATTGAAAAATTGTTGATACAGCATTAAACACTATACAAAAAGAGTTTGATTAACCCTTTACTAGACACCAAATTTATGTCTGTCCAAAATTGAAAGAATTTGCAGAAGACATTTCAATATGTGATGAAATTGGGAAATAATCTTCCGATAGGGTAGAAAACATTGTGGGAAAAAGAGAAATTGCTCGCCACGAGCAATTTATCTTTTTCCACCATGTTTTCCAGAGACATCTGCAACAAAGTGTTTAAATCGAGATTTCAATGCAGTAGTCTTGCATTGAACCCTCGGAATGTCGATATTGTTTGTTAATGGGTTAAATGGATCACTAATTTTAAATGTAATATTACAGCCCCTTGCACAGCTGGCTTCAAATGGTCTGGAGGAAGATGTGTCCCGTGTGATGTTGGGGAGTACCAGAATTTAGCCAATCAAATCAACTGTATATCTTGTCCCAATGGGCAGACGACAATTGGTACACAGTCAGACAGATCAGAGGATTGTATAGGTAAGTACTTCTTATCGTTTTAAGTGGTTGGACTAAGAGTGCGTTAGCACGTTAGTCCAGTGACTTCACACACCACTTTTTGATGGCCAGCAGTTGTTGTTTTTTGTGGATGGTCTAAATTAAAAGGAAAGGGCAAGTTGAGGGTTCAGTGCAATATTATAGTAAGTGCTTCATAAACAAGAAGCACTTACTAAAGTCTTGCACTGTAAACCTTGACGTGAGAAATTAAGAGTCCAATGCAATATAGCAATAGATGGAATCAATAAGCTTAAAGCTTCCGTCCTTATCTATTGGCACATTTACAAATTCATTTTGCAATGAAATATGCTTAAACTAATATGAATTTTTTTATTTGTTCTAATTGAATTAAAGATCAGATGACATAATCAGTTGGAAATTAATTTCTTTAAAACTGCACAACAGTTGTACAGTTAAATAATACACACTGAAGGATATAGTAATCGAAAGCAAAATAAGATCTATGTTAAATCTGTAAGATGTTCATGTATACAGTGAATTAAGATGTATTTTAATCGAAACATGTGACATCACTTTTGAGATCTAATGCATATAAACTCTACATACTTAGATAAAAAATCTTTTATTTTATTTTGATCTTTAACTTTTCTCTTCTGTGAACAACCACCTTTAGGTACGTCACATCTAATCTGGTTTTGATTATGAAATGTCACTATGAGACCAACATTCCTTATATGTACTGTTGTAATTATTCTGCAGATACTGGATGCTTGATAACCCAATTTCAGTGTACAAGTGGACAATGTATACCCCTAACACAGAGATGTGATGGTACTCCAAATTGTGCTGATAGTTCGGATGAAGGAAGTCAATGTCCAGGTAAATTCTCTCTAGATTGTATTTTATTATGTTTTTTATTCATTCCCCCATATACTGGCTGTTAAAATATTTTATTTTACTTGTCCATAAATGCCAAAATCTTCTTCTGAACTTATTATGATCGTATAATAGTTATACAGCAAATTTCAGAAAAGAATTGCTTGTCTTTTTAGGTAAAGGTAAAGGTAAAGGTCAAATAATGCAACCCCCTCGAACCCTAAAACACTATTCTCTTTAATTTTTTTTTTTAAAACATTAAAAAAACATGTAAACATCATCCATACATATAAAAAAAAATGACCAACTTTCTACTGAAAATGGGGTAAGTGGTGTTCTCTAAGCTGTTTTATATCATTGAATCCGTGGTGACGAACATTCTACTGAAAATGGGGAAAGTGGTGTTCTCTGAGCTGTTTTATATCATTGAATCCGTGGTGACGAACATTCTACTGAAAATGGGGTAAGTGGTGTTCTCTAAGCTGTTTTATATCATTGAATCCTTGGTGACGAACATTCTACTGAAAATGGGGAAAGTGGTGTTCTCTGAGCTGTTTTATATCATTGAATCCGTGGTGACGAACATTCTACTGAAAATGGGGAAAGTGGTGTTCTCTAAGCTGTTTTATATCATTGAATACGTGGTGACGAACATTCTACTGAAAATGGGGTAAGTGGTGTTCTCTAAGCTGTTTTATATCATTGAATCCTTGGTGACGAACATTCTACTGAAAATGGGGAAAGTGGTGTTCTCTGAGCTGTTTTATATCATTGAATCCTTGGTGACGAACATTCTACTGAAAATGGGGAAAGTGGTGTTCTCTGAGCTGTTTTATATCATTGAATCCTTGGTGACGAACGTTCGGTTTGCAATCACATTGTGTCTGACTTTTAAGATTTTTGACATTTCTGCTTTAATACTGTTGGTTATGTAGGGATTGTGTTGTTTGACAGTAACGCTTCCTTTAAGGAAATTCATTTCTCTTTCTGTCTTTCAGTTCAATGTCCTGTTGGGGCGAGAATAGTAGGACGGAATTGTGAACAATGCCCTGTTGGAACGTACCAAAACATGCCTAACAGGGATTTCTGCATACCATGTACAAATAATAGATATACCGTCCAGTCTGGTTCTACTAGTGAGGCGCAGTGTATAGGTATTTTAACTTTCTGTATGCTGAAAAATAACCTTTGGGAGAATTTTATTGGGGTTGGTCTGCCGGCTCAGTTATAATTGTCGGGAGGCCCTTTCACAATTTTAAAAGATATTCTAATCAACTTCACTCATCACATCACACCAGTCACAAATATTATTCTCAGAGTACATTTACCAGCCCTACAGTACTACTGATTAATCCAAGGAAAGCTGATACGTAACTTAGAAACTGTTGACACTGCATTTAACCATTACCAAACATTAAAGATACTTGACCACTTTGTTACAGACAACTCTGAAAATCATTGTGCGAAAAGAGAATTGCTCTTAACAAGCAATTTTTCCTTTTCCCACAATGTTTTCTGCCCTATCAGAAGATGATGGTAAAGGGTTATGAGATATTCCCAGAGAAGTACGCAATGCAGAGATATTCTCCTAAATGTGATTTTATTATTTATTTTGGCAATTTAATGTCAAAACAATGGCTGAAGAATAATGTTCAACCTAAGTTCCAGCACTATAAGGATTAATATGAGTATATTTGTAGCTGCTCCATTGATATTTTGAACTGTTGAAGCTTCAACAATTTTCAATCTTTGTACATGTAAAATATGTATCATGACCATAACATAGCCATGCACAACACATTTTTCTCTCAGCCTGATGTACACATTAGCACTAGTGCCATGTTTATCTAAACCTCCAGAGTGTGTTGCTGGCCAAGAGTTTATCCAAGGTCAGACTGTCTTAAGCCCATGCCCAATCAACCGGTATGGGCCTCAGCCATGTCTTTTTTGATTTGCCTGTAATTTTGATTCTGGACTAAGCTGTGCCATCTGTGGCTTTTTCTTGTCTGCCATGGTTATCTCCTAAATTTGGTGTATATTGTCAAAGCCATACCCAACATGTTTCTCTCACCCTGATGTACAAATTAGCACTAGTGCCATGTTTACATATACCTCCAGAGTGTGTTGCTGGTCAAGAGTTTATCCAAGGTCAGACTGCATGTAGTCCATGCCCCATCAACCAGTTCAGAGCCGCCGGTTCCCCTAGTTGTATGCCCTGTCCAGCAGGGTTTGTGACACTCACTACGGGAACCACCTCTCTCGCAGGATGCTTACGTAAGTTGTTTTTGCTGGCTCCTTTTGAATGTGGATAAATACAAATATGTATAATTAACCCATTACCAAACAATAACGACATATGACCAGTTTGTTGCAGACAACTATGGAAAACATTGTGGGAAAAAGAGAAATTGCTCTTAACAAGCAATTTCTCCTTTTTTCACAGTGTTTTCTGCCCTATCGGAAGATTATTTTTCAATATCATCACATTTTGAAAAGTAGTCTTCTAACTCTTTCAATTTTGAAACTCAAAAATTTGATGTTTGGTAAAGGATTAACACATAGTTGATGGCGAAAGAAAGACGTTTTGACAAAAGTATGAATTACTGTCATTTTTTTAATAAGGATTTCTACCCAATTCCACAAAAGAAATGCGTTTTTTCAATGTTGTAATTTAAGTAAGCTATTGCTGTACTTAAGTTTTTTTTAACTTCTTTCTGCTTAAGTTTCAACCTTAAAATAGAAATTGCTTGTAATAGAGCAGTATTGTTCTCACAAAATAATCGCAAATTGTTAATCCAAGTGTTCCTTGCTACTTGAACTATGTTACTTGAATGTAAACAGTGAGGTTAAATTGGTGGGTACAAGAAAATAGCACTTTGAAACATATATAACCAACAGTATTTATATTGTAAACATCCTGTGGTGTTTCAACACTTTGTTTCAACATATTCTATTATAATTAATATAACACATTCTACCCAATTTTGCAGTTTTTCTGAGCGCTAGTATGCTTTTAATGAAATGATGGCAATACATAGTGAATTAACATGAAATTTGTAATCTCCAATCAATCACATTCCTTTAATGCCACTTTCAACAACTTTAAAATTGTACTGCAGCAATTCAAAGATCTAAACCTGTGCTAGTGTTATGCTTTATTTTACCAGATATTGTCTTCTCCACAGTTGTAATCCATTCACCTATCCCAGAATGCCATGGAGGAAAGCCATTGATACAAATGATCAAGCTATGTGTTTTCTGAGGCGTTTTAAGATTTTGAATCTATTCCTATCCTTTTTCCAGCTGACTGCCCCCGAGGTTCATATTATGCTGGCAGTGGATGTGTCCAGTGTCCAATTGGTCAGTACCAGGATGAACCAAACATGAGGCAGTGTAAACAGTGTCCTAACCGGAGAGTTACAGTCCAAGTGGGCTCCCAGCGTGTGGGGGATTGTTTAGGTATTGTACACAGCTTATACCTTTACCAAACACAAAATTTTCGACAGTCCAAATTGAAAGAGTTTGTAGAAATTCAAAATGTGATGAAATTGATACATAATCTTCTGATAGGGCAGATAGCATTGTGGGAAAAGGAGAAATTGCTCGTTAGGAGCAATTTTTCCTTTCCCCACAATGTTTTCCAGACTTGTCAGCATCAAAGTGGTCAAATGTTGTTATTGTTTGGTAAGCACTTAGTAAAGTCTTGCACTGAACTCTCAATAAATGATGGTACATAACTTTGATATTATCTGTCCCAATAGACTGTGCAGCTGGTTCCGATTTCACTCAAGGGGACACCACCTGTAAGCCTTGTCCTATCAACTACTACAAGCCTGCACTGGGTACCAGATGTATCAAGTGTGACAATGGCTTTGTGACACTTTCCGGCGGAAGTACGATGAAAGCTGACTGTAAACGTAAGGCCCTGCAATTATTGTGATGTTCAATGGAGGTTCATGCAAATGAGGGGACCTAATGCATTGTTGTAGAGAATATGCGCGTAAATATATAGACAACACAACTGCTCAGTGAATGACAGTGTTTTTCACTGATTGGAAGTGTTTGTGTCTTTTAGAGGTTCATTTGCTTCCTCCATTACATTATAAAAGACCTAATATCCTTCAGATTACTTTTTGGCATTTTGAAGATGAAAAATGAGTTAAGTCTTGAAAGTTTGTATTTTGGTATCATGAAGAGACTGTGCAAAGATTTTTTTAATGATTGTAAATTTAGGACCCTGAAATTTGATAGCCTAATGTTCTCCAGATGACATTTGGCATCTTGAAGTAGTTGATATCGTCAAACATTGGGTCAAAGGAATAAATTCCCAGGACCTTTTAGTTCCTCATTGATAATGATGATGATAGCCATTATGATGATAATGATTTAGACTTTAGTTTATGATATAAGTCTTATTTGACAATTTAAATGTGAGCATCTTTTATAAGCTCCTTAAATAACAATTCAATACCAGAGTGAAATGGAAATTGTTTATGATGTTTTATTTTCATTAGATAAAGCATTTACATATCAAAGTGTCATTATTAGCAACATGATTTAAGATGTGAATTTCAGATCAAAGATATGTCTAGAGAATGGGTTGTTTTCTGGTTGAAAAAATGAGTTCGAAGAATAAGTTTTTCCTATATGATAACAACCCATTCAAGTATCATATTTTTGGTATCAATCAAATGAAGTTGATTGTTCTATTTATTTTATTCCACTACATAAAATTTGTTTGCCAAATTATCTCCATTAACACCAAATAGAATATAAAATGGGAGGAGTGAAGCAGTTAAAGCACCCATGATGAAATTCTCTCATATGGATACATACTCTACGGCCATATCACGTTGAAAACACTGGTTCTCGTCCGATCACCGAAGTTAAGCAACCTTTAAGCCCGGTTAGTACTTGGATGGGTGACCGCCTGGGAATACCGGGTGCTGTAGACTTCACATCTCTTTTGTGGCCTAGTGGTTAGAGTACAGAACTTGAAATCACATGGCCCCTCTCGGCATGGGTTCAAATCCTGAGAGGGATATGGATTTTCATGAGAGGCAGTCTCCCGACTGACTTACGGAATGCCGATGGTTCTACCCGCCTCGACCAGCCCTTGTGGGCAGTTGAGTATGGGGTCTTCCTCCATCATTAAGAGTCGGGCATCGCTACATAACTGAAATAATGTTGATGTGATGTAAAACCCATATTAAAAAAATGGATACATTTGGATGTACACACTTTTTAGTGCCGTGTGCAAAAGCACAGCCATGACTTTTATGCAAAGCAATGGTTAATAAAAAGTAATTCCACCAAAACTGCAATCGTATCTACTCGGCAATCCCCGTAACAAGTCGGTAGATATACCTCGTAGGCAGTACATGAATACACCAGAAATCCTGGGGTAATTCGCCTTATTTCCGGCGGCTAACGCAAAATGCACACAGGCACTAAATATGTATTTAAATACACACAAATTGGTAATATATCACAATTGAATGGTTTTTTTTACCCTTTTCATTAAAGATGATCATATCAACACATCTTTGTTTCATATTTTGTCAATCGGCTCTTTTCGGCAATCCCAGACTAGTGACGGGGATTGCCGAGTTGATATGATTGGCCCTTCGTTGCTGACCTACTTTCAAAAATGGCTCCCCGTTACCTCCGAGGTTATTTTAAGAAATGGCCGAGGTGTTCCGAATGCCCAAACTGATATCATCACTAGTGATGATATGACTTTTTGATATCATCACTAGTGACGATATTCACTGTGACAAAATTAAAAATTGATACACTAAGAAATCCCAGTATTATAGGAATATAATAAAACAGTTTCTCTAACACTTGGTGTCTGCCTATTTACAGCCAACTGTGCTCCAGGATATTATTACACTGACGTAACCATAGCAACATGTACTAGATGTCCACAGGGTCAGTACCAGCCAGGGTCAGTGAAGGGTCAATGTGAAGTATGCCCAACAGGAACAACTACAGAGGAAGAGGCTGTGACTACAGTGGACCTGTGTATAGGTAGGAAAATAGTCCTCTGTTATCTTAACTTTAGCTTGAACTTTTCACTACTTGACCTTGTCACTCTCTTTGAAACCATGGGAAATTGGGAAAAAAATGGGACAAAGACAGAATTTAATGAAACTTGATATAGACTTAAATTGAAATGGCATCACTGATTCATAAAAATCGTTATCAAGTTTCACAGTACACTATATACTGACCTTATGTTCTCTAACATGTACCTAATGCTTCTGTACATACCACCATATTACGCCTTTTATTAACGGTGGGAAGGTATATAAGGTGCTTAAAGTGCGCCAGATATATCCTTCATGATAGGTAGTGAAAAGGTGAACCCATTCTCTTTTGAAGAAATTTGGGATTGGTCTAAATACAAAGCAACATCTGATGACAATAAGAAGGTATTCAAAATGAAATGGGCCAGACAAATTAACCTCTCAAAGACACAATCATAACTGATAAGTGAAAAACACTGTCACCCAATGATCTGTTATGTTGTCTATTTGTATACCTGAATGTTCTCTATGATAATGGGTTTGGTATACAATTTTGTATAGACGTTCCAAAGATGTTACAAAAGTTATATCCATGGAGGGGATATCTGGTAGAATTCAATGCGACAACTGGAGGATCGAGATGCTCATCATAAATATATTAGTTATTTGGTTTCTGAGATGTTAGCTGATTGAAAATTAGGCAAGATGAGAATCGTCGGATATTCCCTGTCAAGATACTCCCAAATGTCATGAAAAGAATGTCTTCTTTCTTTTTCATGCTATTATTTGTTGCAAGTTGTTACTTTCAATTGTGACAGAAATGCATTTATCCTGTCACCAGGGCAATGTATGGACTGTTATCAGGGTGCCATATAGCATTTTTGATATCCATCACTACATCCCATGTGTGCAGCCTGTCAGTATTCATTTTCTGCTTTATTTCACTTTTTTTGTGATTTATTTTCATTTATTGTTTGTTTATTTTACTCCATCTAGGCAACATAAAAGATAGAATACATGGTTTGTGTCTTTAAATTGGAAATGTTATTGGGCTCCACTTTTGAAAGCTGTCTGATTGGCCTTAGGCTAACCAGATAATATTCCTACGTATTTGCCTAATAACATCTGCTCTCTCTATTTAAAGAAAATTGAGTTGATCACATTCTATTAATTGTACTTTCAGATATTTGCCCAAGCGGAACAGAATGGGATGGTACCACAAGACTTTGCACTTTATGCCCCCGTGGTTCATACAAAGAGAAGGGTGTACACACAACCTGCCAGACATGTAAAAATGGGTATACAACACGCTCTCAAAGGGCAACATCAGAACAGGATTGTGTTCGTAAGCACTGTGTTTATTTTTTGGACTTATTTATTTTACATCGATTGTGATGGAAGCTTGAAGCTTATTCAATTCACTCTTAATGACTGTTTCCTAAATACGTCACCAGTACTCACGTCCATGCATGGGTTAGTCCCAGCAATTTTCACCTCGCCTTACGAGGATCTAACCTGTTTCCGTCATTACAAGAGGCAGATGCTCTACCACTGCACCATTGGCGATCTAAAGCACTGAACATCCAGGGTTCAGTACATTACTTTAGCAAGAGGTTTTTATTGTGAAGCATTTTCAGTTGTCATACATTGAAGTCTTGACATGTTTATTCTATGAATTCCTAAGAAGAATGTCACATTTGGATTGTTGTCATTTTTTATATTGCTTTATTAAAGGGGAATGACATTCCCTTCAAGTTGTCTATAACATCTTAATCCAAGGTTTTTTTTGTCGTTGACAAATTATTTAGTGGAACTACCTTCATTGGGTGACCTATTTCACAAAAGCTGAATATCTTGACATTATGTCAGAATAAAGGGAGTCATATGATGATGAATCTTTCAGTGATAAATGCAAATGTATACTGGGAATAAGTCTTAGTAACAGTATTAAAGGGAAAACTGGTATCTGTTGTATCATTTAATACTTATTCAAGCCTCATTAGCTGAGTTGGTAATTTGTCCGGCTTCGAAAACAAGGTCTTGGGTTAACCCTTACAGTGCTGGAACTTACTTCATGCTTATGTAAACAGGTAAGATCAAGGCCAGTTGCCAAGTAGATTGGCATCGGGCCTGTGATCTAACCTGTTTGCTACTCTGAGTATCTGTCTCCAACAATATTAAGCAGATATATAGGGTTTTGGAAAGCGATGACACAAAATCTATTTTTAGAAAATTATTCATCATTCTAAGGGTTTAGAACCCAGCTCAGCCATTAGTCTTTCTAATGTTCAATGAAGTGATTCCTTTTTCTAATCTCCTATCTGATAATTTCTTTCTCATCTGGAAAAACAGTCAGTTACTTGGAAAGAATATAGTGCAGCTCTTGTGAGGAAACACCAGGAGAAAGGTGCATGTACCATCAAAGTATGACTTTATTGCTGTAGACAACACAAATAAACTGTAACCCAAAAGTTAGATCTGGTGAAGTCACTTTTAAAATGTTGTGTTCTTGCTAAAGGTGTTTGTTTAGAAAATTTGGAAGTTAAACTTCAGAACTGCACAAAAGCTGAATTGTTGTATAGTACACAGTAGAGAACTGCCATTTAAAGCAAAGCATATACATATTTGCTTAAAACGCCCATACTGTTAATTGATCTCGATCAAATCCCAGAGTTTTGCATCATTTTTAATATCTACGCCATATAGAATGTACATACCCGGTACTAAGATAAATTGGTGATTCCAGAATCAAGTTTGCTTTCAATAGTTACCTGAAATATACCTTTTATACATTTACCTTACAACAATGCAAAAAAAGTATCATCTATTTTCATTTTGACATCTCTGAATAAGGACCTTTAAGGGTAATGAAGTTGAATGCTGGAAACTGTTCAACCTTTCAGTGAATTCATCCTGAGAATGCTGGGTAATTTTTTAAAAATAGATTATTATGTTGCCTGCTTTCAAAAACCTTGAATGTATGCTTAATTTTAATGAGGGAAGGTACTTTGAGTAGCAAGCAGGTTCGATCACAGGCAAGCTGCCAATTTACTGAGCGGCTTGCCTGAATCCAACCTGTTTGCATATATAAGCATGAAGTTAGTTTCCTTTACTATAAGTGTTAAGACATGTTTTGAACTTCATGCTTCCTTTGTTTGTCTAGCTGACTGTAGTGAAGGTGAATACTGGACTGGGACACGTTGTGATCCCTGCCCCGCGGGAACATTCCAGGATATAAAATATCAGACCAGCTGCACAAGGTGTCCGGACGGAACTTTTGTTAATGGCACGGGAGCTACTTCTAGATTCCAGTGTCAAGGTAGGTAACTCATGGGTGACAGTGTTCAGGATTATTCCTTAATTATTCCTTAATTAATCGGGGTTTATGAGACTTTTTGTCAATGCTGTAGCAAACATACCTTTTCAGGATAATGACTTACAGATTTCAGGTTTTTGAAATCCTTCAACTTTCACCCATGGTACTAATTGTACAGAGATTCTGTTCTTATGATTTGTTTTGGTTTTGTCTGTTGTATTGTTCAGTTGTAATATGAGAACCCTAAGGTCTGAACCATCAATGCCCTTTACAAGTAAAGGACTTGTTAAATAACTATTTGCTCAAGACAAAACTGATATACACTTCTTTTCTATTTTTGTTCTCATTATCATGTGAAGCACTTTTGAATATATGTTTAATTGTGATAATATGGACAAGTAAATTGAAATCAGATTTTGCCGACCCTGGCTGAAAATTGCAAAGGTGCTGAAACATTCCTGACATATCTGAAAACATTGTGAGAAGTAATACATCTGAAAATTTGCTAAACATATGACATAAAATATCATAATCAAACTGATTGCGTTATAAACATAACATGTTAAATAGCAATTTTACAAACATTTTAACAAAGACATGGATAGAAGAGCTTTTCATTTAAAGGTGTTATTCAAATTCTTTTTTGCTGTGCATAATACATATATATATATATATACTTTGACAGATTAAAATTGGTTTTCTTTAAAGGATTTGATAATACATGAAGATAAGTTATACATGGTCTTAGTTTCTCTCTCTCTTTACCAGACTTATGTGATAATGGTGAGGAGGTGCTTAGAGATAACCAGGGAAGTTACCGCTGTGTGCCATGCCCTAAAGGTGAAGTCAAGCTCAAACCTCAAACAGTTTGCACCCCATGTGCTGCAGGATTTACAACCAAGGAACCGGGCAGCACCCTCTGTGTCCGTATGTATTTATCTTATTTGTATCAGCCCTTTCCAAATGCCTGTCAGCTATATCATCCATAATTATCCCTTATAGTGCTGGAACCGACTTCATCCTTTTGCGAACAGGTAAGATCCATGCAAGCTGCTTAGTAAAATTGACTATACTTTCTTGTTGATAGATTGCTCATCCGTAGATTCGCGAGACCAAGTCAATTTATCCCTGTGTTTCGCCACTCTTTACTAGCAAAGAAGAATTTCAATCCATAAATAATTCTTAGGATATGAAATTTGATTCATTACGGCATTTGTTCTATTAAATCTTTCACTTTGTTGTTCTGACATTTCTGATTTTTTGCCATCAGGGGTGGAATACCTAAAACCATTACCAAACAATAACAACATTTGCCCAGCTTATTGCAGATGACTCTGGAAAACATTGTGGGAAAAGTAGAAATTGCTCTTAATAAGCAATTTCTACTTTTCGCACCATGTTTTCTGCCCTTTCAGAAAATTACTTTCCAATTTCATCACATTTTGAAATGTTGTCTGTAAACTCTTTCAATTTGGGACAGAAAAAGTTTGGCGGTTGGTAAAGGGTTAAGAGCAATCAATCTATTTTTAGATAAGATATGGTCAACATAATTGGGTTAACCAAGACTTACTTTCAACAAATTTGGAGGCTATGAAATGTCTGCAAACCCTGGTAAAGGGTTGAGATAATGATATGATGAACCTTACTTTACAGCTGACTGTCTTCAAGGATCATTTTGGAATGGCCAACGTTGTGAGTTATGTGCTAAAGGGACCCATCAGAAGGACCCGTACCAGACCTCCTGTGTGCCATGTACACAGGGTCTGTATACAAGGGAAACAGGCACCGTTCTGGCCAGCGATTGCTTGGGTAAAGATAAACTTTAATCAATTTTTATTAACAGTTTTGACTCCAGTCATATCATCATAGTGGTAACTTATTATAAGCAATGTATTTATTGTCTTTATGGGTTTTTGATCATATATGTTCTTGATTGGATCTACCCAATATTATAAGAAAGAGTAGTGTATCTCCCTTTTACGAAACATCATGTCTCCCATCATTGTTTGGTAGTGTGTCAGTCAGTGTCTTTCTGTGTTAGTCCAATGGACAGAACAAACTGGAGATTGGGTTTTAGAAAATCTAGCCACCTGCTGCCCACCCCAGTGACTGGGACTCCCACAGCAGATGACAAATAAATTCAGGACTAAGTATGTCAATAAAGAAAACATATTAATTGGAAACGAAGAACTTAACTACAGTGCGTAGCCATGTAAGTAGTATCCTATTCTCTGGTATTATTTGTGTTATATCAGTGACTCTAAGAAAAACAGCAATAAGCAAAATTAATAGCGATACATTATGGAAGTAGTTTAGATTAACACGATTAAAAAGAGAAAAACAAAACAAAACAAATGCAGATGGATAAATAAGATTGTCTTTAAAACAGTTATGATTTAGAGATTTATCACTCATTGTGTAATTATTTTCAGATTTATGTCCAAGTGGGACAGAACTTCAGTTTGACGGAACATGTATGGAGTGTGAAAAGAACTATTACAGGCAACAGTTTGTAGATATGCTGTGTGTAGCATGTCCAGGGTCTTCCTTTACATTAACAGTTGGGGCAGTTAGCAAGGACGAATGCCTGAGTAAGTGATCTTTTTCACTCAATAAAATGTTCAGTCAACAAAATCATATTAATGGTGTTGTAGTTGTTAATTGGAAGTTTGAGACCACTTATCGTTGGTTAAGGTAGAATACCCATAATCTGTCATTTTGGAACTTTTTTTTACATCAGGTCACTTTGGTTATCCTCGATACACATCGGTCTTGGCCAGAACTATTCACTTTTCAACACTGGATGATAACAGGAAATGTATTCTGCCAAAGCCATATATATCGATACTCTACACTAACCGTACAATGTTTTATCTAAAGCCATATGTTTCAATACATGTACTCTGTATTTTAGCTGGGTGTCTGAAGGGTAACTATTGGGATGGTACCCAGTGTAGACTGTGCCCAGTGGGACAGTACCAGAACCGGGACAACCAGCAGGCATGTATACTCTGTGAAGATGGACAAACCACCCTGGATGTCGCCCAAACTACCATGGTAACAGGAGCCACATCCCAGGACCAGTGTCATGGTAACAACCATTATTGAATCCCTGTTGGTTATTGCTCCAATGGAGTATGGCTGTATTTCTGTATTTCATGAGGGTGGGATGGATTGGTTGGGTTGCTGGATAAAAGCACTGGCACCAGATCTTAAATTAAACTTAACCCTTTAACAAACGCCAAATTTTCGACTGTCCCAAATTGAAAGAGTTTGCAGAAGACATTTCAAAATGTGATAAATTAGGAAAGTTATCTTCTGATAGAGTAGAAAGCATTGTGGGAAAAGGAAAAATTGCTCTTTACAAGTGGGAAAAGGAAAAATTGCTCGTCATGAGCAATTTCTCCTTTTCCAACAATGTTTTCTAAAGTGGTCTGCAACAAAGTGGTCAGATGTTGTTATTGTTTGGGAAAGGATTAAGCAATGTGATACATTTCTAGGAATAAACGCATGTGTTATTTGTAGATATAGGTTACAAACCATACAAGGTATTTTAAGATCCTGTGCTAGTGCGTAAAATAACTTATCATTTTGGAAACATTTTCTTCCAAGCCTTTAAGTCAAGTTACATGTATTGCCTACACATGTTTAGTTTTGGACACAAGAGTGAACGGTTCACCTTAGTTTGTAGTGTTGATGCCATTTATCTAGAAAGCAATATAGTTCTTCATTTCCTTTTTTCTCAAATTCAATGTATGAATGTATTCAATAATTTCCTAATAATCGTGTTGGCCCCAGTAGTTATAAGACTTGCGGCTGCAATAACTTGATACTTGTCTGTGAAAGTGTTGATAACGAAATGTCTCAGGGCCAATTTTTGAAAGACAAATGGTTATATTGCTATCACTCTTTTATATGGAACAGGGTACCGTTTTACTAAACAGTTTATGCTTAAGATTTGCGTAAGTCTAAAACAACAATTCCTTTTTAGTTCAATATTGGGCGAAGCAATATTGCAAAGTAACACGTCATTGGAAGCGTCTCTCCGAGACGCTTCCAATGACGTGTCACATTGCAATATTGTCCTTTCATTGAAGATACTATCAATGTTTATTAGTTTTGACTTACGCAAATATTTTCCGTAAGTTGTTTAGTAAAACGGTACCCAGGTTTATATAGGAAAGATAGAGATCAATATTTGGCTTGATATGTAGCTTAATTGCTTTGGATTTGCACCAGGGTTAAAATCCTGCTCTTGCTGTATAGTTTTCCAATTTTCTTAAAGTGTTGAATGCAATATTTCTAAAACTTTTTAATGCTCTATAATTCATTACTTACGTAACTTACTGGTAAACATTAGCTTTGTCCTGAGAAGACCATTCTATGAAGTAACTGGGTAGTGTTTTACTAAATGACTGGAGGAAAACATTTGCTGAAGTCAAAACCAAATAAATTGATAATATCTTTAAAAAAGTATCTCAGAGAGACACCTCCAATAACATGTCACTTTGGAATATTGCTTTTCAATATTTAAATGCGAGGTAATATTGATTTTAGCTTTCATAAAGTCTCAGCATAAGATGCTTAGTTCAATGGTATCCTGTAATATAAAATCTAGAGAAGACATAACAAAAGCAAGTAGAATATTCCTCCTATTCAGACCTTTAATTTGTTGCCAAGTGTTTGAATAATTGACTCTCTCCCTTTCACTAGCAAACTGCCAAGAAGGTCAGATGGTAATGTCTGGGACCACAAGCGAGTGTGTGAGCTGTCCTAAGGGATTTTACCAGGACAGGAAGTATCAAGCCACCTGTATTCAATGTCCCGAAGGGAAAACAACCATTGACATTGGAAGGACGAAGAGTTCAGACTGTTATGGTAGAGTATTTGTTCTGTTGTGCTAAAAACTAAAAAATCTTCCATATGATTTAGGTTTCCAACACATAGCTCTTGTTTTTATGGCTAACTATCAATTGAGTGTATAGAAAGGCTTGAGTAGAGAACTTAAAATCACATAGCCCTTCTCAAAGTGTGTTCAATTTATCACAAGGGAAGAAAAGATTAATCACATATCCCCTCCCCAAGTGTGTTTAAATTACTGTAGCAAAAGATAAAATCAATCACACAGCCCATCTCCAAGTGTGTTCAGATTATCATAGTGGAAGATAAGATAAATCACATGGCCCCTCTCCAAGTGTATTAAAATGATTGTATCCGAAGATGAGATCAATCACACAGCCCCTCTCCAAGTGTGTTCAGATTATCATAGTGGAAGATAAGATAAATCACATGGCCCCTCTCCAAGTGTATTAAAATGATTGTATCCGAAGATAACATAAATCAAATGGCCCCTCTCCAAGTGTATTAAAATGATTGTATCCGAAGATGAGATCAATCACACAGCCCCTCTCCAAGTGTGTTCAAATGATTGTAGCGGAAGATAAGATCAATCACATAGCCCATCTCAAAGTGTGTTCAAATTATCATAGCGGAAGATAAGATTAATCACATAGCCCATCTCAAAGTGTGTTCAAATTATCATAGTGGAAGATAAGATTAATCACATAGCCCATCTCAAAGTGTGTTCAAATTATCATAGCGGAAGATAAGATCAATCACATAGCCCATCTCAAAGTGTGTTCAAATTATCATAGCGGAAGATTAGATCAATCACACAGCCCATCTCAAAGTGTGTTCAAATTATCGTAGAGGAAGATAAGATCAATCACATAGCCCATCTCAAAGTGTGTTCAAATTATCGTAGAGGAAGATAAGGTTTTCTCGTAATCATTTAGTCTTTCGGTTGACAAATAGATTGATGATCGTTCTACCAGTCTTCATAGGCCCATGATTGTGGGCATTTAAGTAGATTTCTTCTCCCTCCATGTTTAGCGAGGCATGAAAAGAGAATTCTGACAATCTATTGGCATGATGTTTAAAAATCAATATTTGATTAAGAAATTGATCATTTCAGACCCATGCGGGGATGGGCAGACACACAACTCTAACACAGGCCAATGTGTTCCATGTGGATTTAATCGATACAGGGACAGGACAAAGCATGCTGTATGCCAGAACTGTCAAAATGGTCAAATCACAAACACAGACACAGCCTCCAAATGTGTTAACAGTAAGTTTTGCTTAACCAAGTTATGTTGACCATAATTATTTGATCAACAAATAAATTGATTGTTCTTAACACTTTACTAAATGCCAAATTTTCGACTGTCCCAAATTGAAAGAGTTTGCTTACGTCATTTCAAGATGTGATGAAATTGAAAAAGAATCTTCTGATAGGGCAGAAAACATTGTTGGAAAAGGAGTCATCTGCAACATGTTATTGTTTGGTAATGTGTTAAGGTGCAATGGTAAAAGCAATAATTATTTCTCTTTTTGTCATGATCATTATTTTTTCAGCTGCTAGAGAGTTCTTTAAACATTATTGAATTAAGTGAAGGTCTTTTCTGTAAGTTTTAGTAGATTTAGATACATGCAAGTTTGAATTCTGTTGATAATTTCTGTTCTATTTTTAGAAACATGCCCAGCTGGGACGGTGTTTGATGGATTGGCATGTTTACCATGTAAGATCTTGGTTTATTTTTTTTAATTCAATATTTATTGATGAATTTTATTGATATAGGATTCTATTCCTTGTTCATATCGAAATCAATAGAAGATGTTATTTGTGAAATGCCATCTAAGACTGTCCCAAATTGAAAGAGTTTGCTGATGTCATTTCAAAATGTGATGAAATTGGAAAATAATCTTCTGATAGGGTAGAAAATATTGTGGGAAAAGGAGAAATTGCTCGTCATGAGCAATTTCTTCCTTTCCCACAATGTTTTCGAGGGTCATCAGCAACAAAGTTGTAAAATGTCGTTATTGTTTGGTAATGGGTTAAGCCACTTACATTTGTGAAAGACTTAGTACTGTCATACACTGAACTCTCAATAATAGTTTTGAAGTAGAGCCTTTGATATTACAGACATGTCTCATCATTTTCAGTAACATGTGCGTTGGGTCAGTACATCACAAATACATTCATATGTAAGAATTGTCCAGCGGGCACATACCAGAATCTACAGAGTGAACAGTTTTGTAATGCATGCCCACCTGGTACAACGTCTAGCGAGAAGTCAACAAAACTAAGTGACTGCAAAGGTAGGCTATATTATTAAATCAGATGATTCTATACTTTACCTTATGGAGGAAAGTGCGCCAGGGGATGAGCGTCTGCTTCTGGACACGAAGGTCTTGGGCTAAATCTTGTGAAAAGCGGGATCTGCCGTACAAACTTTCATTTTCTGCAACAAAGTGGTCAAGTTTTGTTATTGTTTCGTAATGGGTTAAGCAACCTTTGTAAAAAGAGACCGAACAATAAGTTTGACACATCAATGTCTTAATAGGGAAACTAGTCATTCAGAAAACTCCAGCACCAAGTTTTCATTTTCAACCTCACAATAATTGCTCTTTAAGGTAAGACTTGGGTAATGGAGAATGGTCAGAATAACAAAATTAAAGATTTAACAGAACAAATGCTGTTTTTAAGTCAAATTTCATATTATTAGATTCTTTCCTAGATTGGAATTTTTATTTGCCAACTTCGTTTATGTAATTTTAGTTTCAATGTGAAAAATTGAAAACTAAAGGGAGGTAATTATTATGAAAATAAAGAACAAAAAATGATATTCATTTATAAAAATAAATTCAAAATCAGACAAATTCTGAAAATTGGCTTGGTGAATGCCTTTGACAAGATATTTTGTAAATTACATTCAACTTAGTTTTTAACCAAAGCAATTGTGAGTTTTCCATTTCCCAGGTCTTACCTCAAGTCGTTTTCTACAGACGTTTTAAATGTTAATATAAATGAGAAAGGGGGTACTTCATGACTAACTGTGCCAAGTTTAAAAAGTTCAGGTTTTAGCTTGTTTCACTTGAAATTCAAGGGTTCAAACAAGCTTGAGACCAAGTCTTGGCTGATAACATTTCTAGAGTTAATACAGTCTATACACTGATGTTTCATTACCTCAAACTGCTTATCGAAAACGATCATGTAGAAAAGGAGTCAGCGCCTTAGAAAGAATATTGTGCAGTACTGGGTATGGTTTTACTAAGCAACTAAAGGAAAATATTTGCATATGTCATAACTGATAAACACGGATAGTATCTTCAATAAAAGTACAATATTGCAATGTGACACATCATTGGAAGAGTCTTGGAGAGACGATTCCATTGATGTGTTACTTTGCAATATTGCTTCATCCGATATTGAAATAAGAGGAATTGTTGTTTTAGACTTACTCAAATCTGAAGCGTAAACTGTTTAGTAAAACAGTACCCTGGTGCTGTAATATTAGGAGTATGAATAGGTACAGTGATGACAGCAACATGACTGAAGTGCTGTTGAAAATGTCATAAAACTCCAATCAACTTCAAACAAAATGAAGCGCCTGTTAAAGAATTTTATACACATACAGGGTATTCACTTTCAAATTTCTTTGTTAAATTGAAGAGAAAAACATTGTGAAATAAAAGGAAGAAATGGTAAAACAATGCAGTATTTTGTAAAAAAAAAAAAAAAAAAAAAAAAAAAGATTCTGTGACATTTGTGTTGAAGTGAGTTGTAAATCAATAAACATTAAACAATCAATAAACATTTTATTATGATGATTATTTCAGACCCATGTCCCAATGGACAGGAACTCCCTAATTCAGGGTTGACAGTAGGGGATTGTGTTTCCTGTCCAAAGGGCTCGTACAAGCGAGCAGGGCAGACAACTCAGTGTGTGCAATGTTCCGCAGGGTTCACCACTGCGACCACCGGTGCTACTAGAGCAGATGATTGCCTTAGTGAGTTAACCTAACGCCACATTGTTTTCTATATTGCTGCAGACGACTTTCAAAAAGCATTGTGGTAAAAGGAGTAATTGCTTGGCACAAGCAATTTCTCCTTTTGCCATAATGCTTTTTCAGTCTATTCACATATCACAACAGCAGATCTGAAATGTTTTTAAAACATTTACAAAGATTTTCTAAAGTGGTCTGCTTCAATTAAAATATTGTCATCTGCAGGTGGTAAAGAGTTAAGCTGTACATATCAATGGATTCAAAGTCTTCACAATTTTATTCTTCTTTTACTGACTTATTTGCACCATAAAATATATCATCCTGATGGCATGATCATATATCTGGACATTTTATAGAACATTATAATTTGCCTGAAAAGATGAATAATTTCCACAACAAAGAGGTACTAGTATTCGGACACTAGTATGCTTTTGTCAAACAATGTTTTTGCCATAAAAGATTTTTTGTTTATTTTTATTCACTTATTTTGTCATCTGTCGTTACTTTCAATTTAATTCAGTCACAGATCCCAATATGCGGAAAAGGACTATATCACAACTTTAACATAATTAATTGCCGTATTTCAGGGAACTGTAAAGCTGGTAGTAAGATAACCGCCACAGGCTGTCAGCTCTGTGAGTTAGCCACATTCCAACCCGACAACCTGAAATCTACATGTACTCCTTGTCCATTAGGTCAGACCACAGACCAAACAGGCTCTAATGCAGCGACTGACTGTAGAGGTATTACATTTATGTTCATTTATACCATTTCTTATAGTAAACATTTTGACTGGTCCATATTGATGTCAATGTCAGAAGATAATGAATGATGATCACTAACTGTAAAAGTTTTTTTTATTTGGGTGTTTGGTAAAGGGTTAAAGAATATAGTAATAGGGTCCTTGAGGGCCCAGTGGTTAAGGTGGTAGTCTAAGGGCTTCAGGGTCCTTGATTCGAGCACCTTGGACACCTTGGTTTTGTGGGAGTGTCCTTTGGCAAGACACCTCAGAGTCTTAGTCCAGTACTTGTGGAAGGGGGTCCTGTGTGGCTTAGGAGGTGGTCCTAGAATTCCGGAGTCCTGGGTTTGAGCCCCTTGGACATCCTTGGTTTTGTGTAAGTGTCCTTGGGCAAGACATCTCAGAGCCCGAGCCTATTACTGGTGAGTCTAGGAAAGCAGTAACATAACTGAAAATATTGTTGACACAGTGTTAAATCCCATATAAACAAATAAAGACTGTAATAGGTGGTCAAATGATGTTAAAGCTTACTGTGTAGAGGCTTACACCAAAGTTTTGAATAGATGAAAGAAAGTGCTTCACAACTAATGTAAATTAAAAAAGGTGGAAAGCCATAAAATGGTTTACACACTTTTAGCATCCCTTTTTGATAGCCAAAACTCTTCACATTCTGTCTTTAAAGAGTCTGACTTGAAAAGCAGATTTTGAGTTCAAACTCTAAATACACGTAGTTCAATAATTATTCTGACATTTAATGAAGTCAAGTCCTCCATGATATGTTTGTATCTAACCACTAAACATTGACCTTCAACTGGGTAATCATTTAACCCTTTACCAAACTATAATGACCTTTGACCAGTTTGCAGCTGACGACTCTGTAAAACATTGTAGGAAAAAGAGAAATAACTCTTAACAAACAATTTCTCCTTCTCCCTCAATGTTTTCTGCCCTATCAGAAGATTAGTTTTCAATTCCATCACATTTTGTAATGCGTCTGCAAACTCTTTCAATTTGGGACATTTGAAGATTTGGTGTTTGGTAAAGGGCTTAGAAAACGTGTCACACTGATGAAGAAATATTGATAACATGGATGATGCAGATGTATTGTTAATATAAATCATAAATATCCTTGAAATGATTTTAATCTCTTATCTAATCCAACCTCCATTTTCAGATAGATGTAACAGTGGTTTTGAGCTGGGTGCCGACAAGCAGTCCTGTGTGGTGTGTCCAAAAGGTGAATATCGGAAGAAGGGAACCCATCCTATGTGTTTGAAGTGCGGGTCTGGCTTTACGACGGAAACCATAGCCTCTCCCGACAACAGCAGCTGTGTCCGTAAGTTTGATTGCTCAATCAGAACTAGATATCTTATTTTGTATTGCCTCTTCCGTTTATTTGTCTAACTTAATTGTCTATGGTAGTAATGGATGTGCTTGAGAAAATATTGTCAAAAAGAGTAAATTTGCTTATGACAAGCACTGCCTAGTAATGGTGAAAATGCAATTGATTAACTGATATAGCGATGACATAGCATTTCGCTCATTTGAACAAATTTGCCCATCTTGTAAAAGCCTATGTTGGAGATTGTTTTTTTTCTAGTAATGACTATAAGACTTAACCCTTTCCCAAACAACACATTTTTAGATTGTCCCAAATTGAAAGAGTTTGCAGACAACATTTCAAAATGTGATGAATTTGGAAAATAATCTTCTGATAGGGCAGAAAACATTGTGGGAAAAGGAAAAATTACTCGTCACAAGCAATTTCTCCTTTTCCCACAATGTTTTCTAAAGGCGTCTGCAACAAAGTGGTCGAATGTCGTTATTGTTACAGGAAAGGGTTTACGAATGGTATTATGAATTACAGGTGCGTGTATGAAGGGTCAAGGTTACAATGCTGTGACTGAGGTGTGTGAACCCTGTGCTGTAGGGACTTACCAGGCTGTTCCATACAGGGAGAAATGTGTACCGTGTCCTTCCTGGAAAACTACTCTACAACCAGGGGCGGATAGGGCTGATCTATGTATAGGTAATACCTTCATCAAGTTTTTTTTTATTATTCAATTTTGTGTGATTTCCTTTTCAACAAGTTTTCTCGCTGATCAAAATTAAAATTAAAATTCAGCTGGAAAAGGATTATCTCACAGACTGGGTTTAGTGAGTAACAAACATTGAATAGATGATTTATAACAATCACCATCATTAAATAAATGCCCAGTTTTAACTTCCCTATTTAAAAAAAAATGGCTAAAATCCTGCTATATAAAATTATGTTACTTTTTGTTGTATTTAAAATGTTTGACATAAGCTTCTCTTGTAGTGAGAATAGAAGCAGTGGCATGTTGTAAAAATTGAAAAGTTAAAAATGCATCTGGAAAAAAAAAATGAAGAAAAAAATATATGATAATAACAGAAATAAGTTGTGAGGAAAAATATTTGAAATTATGGTCTGGGGTTACACTGTTTGCCATCTTAGAGGACATCAAGTTCTATCTTTGAATAAATACAAATGATAACTGTCGTGACTAGATGCTGGAATAATAGCGCTAAGAAAGAGCCGAGTTAGCAGTTTTTATTTATGTCCGAGTGCCCCTTTTCGCGTGACGCGGCCCATATGTTTAGTTCACAAATGCTAGGTAAGATGGTAGTTTAAAGTTATAGAATAATAAGTTAAATATCTATAGAATAATTATTGAAAGCAAAATTAGATTGTTATTAGAACAAATTTATAAATGTGTATACATTGAATTAAATTGTGTTTTCAATCAAATAGCATAACATCCCTTTTGAGATCTACCTTATACAAATCTTTTCCCACAATGTTCTCTGCCTTATCAGAAGATTATTTCCCAATTTTATCACATTTTGAAATGTCGTCTGCCAAGTCTTTCATATTGGGACAGTCGAAGATTTGACGTTTGGTAAAGGGTCAAGTTAGACTGTTATGGACTAATACACCAACATATTGGTAAAGGGTTAAGGTAGCTTGTTATGGACCTATTCACCAACATGTCCAGGGTGCCGTACTATAGTAAGTGCTTCACAAACTTAAAGCACTTGCTATAGTACTGCATTGAACCCTCAATATGATGCTCATCCAATTTCTATGTTTGACAGATCCCTGTGCCAGTGGTTTGTACAGAACTGCGTCAGGCGACTGTCGACTCTGCCCAAGGAGCACATACAGAGAGCAGAATGTCCACAGTAGATGTCAGAGTTGTCAAACCTCCTTCATTACTCTCTCAGAGGGCGCTGCATCGAAGGACCAATGTTTTCGTAAGTGGGGTTGCATGTTTGATTCTTGGAAAACTTTGTCCAGCACTTGTAAAATTGATATCCTGTCAAAAGAGCCGTTATGGGACCCAGAGCTCTGTGCTGTACAGCATTTGTGATATAGAGGGCTCCATGCAAGAATGTAGTAAGTGCTTCATGTTTGTGAAGCACTTACTATAGTCTTGCATTGGACCCTTGATATACGGCACTGACCATATATCACACAATTACATGACAAATTTGAAGGTCGTTTGTATGTCATGGCTTATGATAGCATTTATACATCATTTTTTACTTCTTCACAGTTGCTAAAAATTTGCTTTCCGTTTTGTTTCCTTTTTTTGTGAGTTTAATTTTCAATTTTTATTTCTTTATAAGAACCCATACAGGTAACAGGATAAATAGAATAGATGGTTGCTGTCCCTTTTTATGGCAAGTTACTTCAGAGCCCAAGCCTAGTACTGGTGGATCCAGGAAAGCTGTTTCATAACTGAAAAACTTTTGACATGGCGTTTATACACATACAAACAAAAAGGGATGTTTGGGATTTAATAAAGGGAATAAATGTGAAAAATTTTAAATCAAAATAACTATTTTCTCCTGGTTTCTAAGATAGATAACTAATTTGTAAAACTCAGATTAGTTGAGAGAAAGATTTTAACCCTTATAGTGCTGGAATTGATTTCATGTTTATGCAAACAATTAGATCCAGTGCTGGAACCAACTTCATGCTTATGCAAACGGTAAGATCCAGGCCAGTCGCCAAGTAAACTGGCGACTTGCCTGTGATCTTACCTGTTTGCTACTCTGAGTATCATTCCTTCTCAAAATCAAACAAATATTTTAGGTTTTGGAAAGCAGATGACACAAAAATCTATTTTTAGAAAATTACCCAGCATTCTAAGGGTAAATCTTTATTGATGTGATGCCTGTTTATTTCTCCCAGCTGACTGTGGCCCAGCCACCCACTGGAGTGAGAGTGCCCAGAGGTGTGTTACATGTGAGCCCAACACATTCAACCCTCTACCCTATCAATTTGAGTGTCAATCCTGCCCAGCTGAGTTCCCCATTAACGAAGATGATTTCCTGGATTGCAGAAGTAAGTGATGCTTGTTATGATTTTAGCTCTTTACCAAATGACAGTGGTGCAGTGGTAGAGCATCAGCCTCTTGTACCGAGGGTCCCGGGTTCGATTTCCTGTTAGGCGAGTTGAGAATTGCCGGGGCTAACCCACAAATCAGTGCGAGTACTGGTGCAGTATCCAGGAAGCAGTCATTGAGAATGAATTTAATAAGCTTCAAGCTTTGGTCACCATCAATCTAAAATAAATAAGTTTTAACTAAATGCAAAATTTTCAAATGCCCCAAATTGAAAGAGTTTGCAGATGACATTTCAAAATGTGATGAAATTGAAATGACTCCTGATAGCACAGAAAAAAATGTGGGAAAAGGAAAATTGCTCGTCATGACTTTCCCACAATGTTTTCCTGGGTCGTCTACAATAAACTGGTCAAAATAATGTTGTTATTGTTTGGTAATGTGTAAAGTGTTTTCTAAAAGATTTCCAAGATAGCAGTAATGAATAGGGTTTATTTTGATATCAAAGTTCTTTCAGTGGGTTCCTTAATTGCAGAGGAAAATTTGGTTTGTTTCAATTACAAATATTTATCAACGATTTTCTGAAATGCAAAATGATATATTGATAATTTAGGCAACAGCGTTTTTTAATGATTTGCCGAATAAGGTATGGTTTATTTCGATTACAAAGTGTTATCTACAATTTCCTAAATTGCCGAATAAAGTATGGTTTCTTTTGATTTCTAAGTTTTATCAAGAATTTCCTAAGTTAAAGTATGGATTATTTAGGCAACAAAGTTTCCATAGTGATATTCCGAATTTTTGATAAACTTTGGTTTAAAAGATTTTGGTTAATTTCCGTGAAAGAGTTTTCTTAGAGATGTCATGAATTACGGAATAAAGTGTGGTTTATTTTGGTCACAAATTACGGAATAAAGTGTGGTTTATTTTGGTCACAGATTATGGAATAAAGTGTGGTGTATTTTGGTTACAAATTTTATCAATGACTTACAGGCTTACTTAAAATTTATAAGGTTGATATTGTTACAATGTTTTCTGAAATGATATGCTGTGTTGCCATCGAACCAATTCAAGACAATTCAGTCTCGAAAGATATACTACAGACCTTATAAATGTCTGATTATATAGTTTAAGTCCTAGACTCAGTTTTGAATGGAATAATGTTGTATTTAAGTGCTTTTTTGTCTGTTTGTTTTGTGTATTCAATAATAAGCGTATTATTCTAATGAGATTTGTAATGGAATAATTGGAGACAAGTACTGAAAAAAAAAGATTTATCATTATTTGGAACTACTCTGGTATTTCCGTGAGCTGAGAAATACACCTTGAATATAATTGTATGGTAACAATAGTTCAGATAATTTGTCCCCAGCTTATAAACACATTTCCTATAAGCGTCCACATTAAGTAAATGGAAGTGTTGAACATCATTTAAAATCTTTTTTTATCTGTTACTCATATGAAATGGCGAAATTAGAAGTTGATATATATAAAACTGTTTCTTTTATCAAATTGAAGACTTCTTAGATTTCACATTTAAGATCTATATTTGAAAACGGAAGTACAATGACAGAAGTCTAGCAAGAAACAATATGGCTGCTTCCCTTTTATCTTGTAGGTGTTTTGGTTGGATAAACCCAATGTGTTCAGTTTACATTATCATAATGCTCTCTATTGCATATTTGGAAGAAGCTTCTCTGACAAAAAGAAATTGCCTAATATGAATGATTTTAAATTTGGAAATAATTGTTTCAGAATTCTTTGACTTCAGGTTATCAAAATAAGTATAAAGATGAAGTAAAGACCATGACTTTTATTTATGATAGGCTTTTGTCTCTTCATTAATTAATTGGTTCTCTGTTCGCACTATTAAAGAGGAATGTCCCCCTGGTGAAGTATGGAACCGTCTGCGTAAAGCGTGCAACTGGTGTGCGAAAGGGGAATACAAGCCTACCCCTGGGGCAACATGCGTTGCCTGTCCTGGGGATCAAACCACGCTCATAGCTGGATCAAACAGTATAGCCGACTGTATACCAGGTAAATGATTAACACATTTACCCTTTACCAAATGCCAAATTTTGGATTGTCCCAAATTGAAACAGTTTGCAAATGACATTTCAAAATATGATGAATTTGACAAATAATTTATTGAAAGGGCAGAAAAAAGGCTCATTAAGAGCAATTTCTTCTTTTTCCACAATATTTACCAGAGTCCTCTGCAACAAACTGGTCAAATGTGGTTATTGCTTTGTAATAGGTTAACAGGTTTAACTCATACACTGTAATATTGACGGTTCAGTGCTAGCCTCAAGTAAGCACTCATTTATAACTTTGCATTGAACCCTCTGTATGTTAAGGTTTTTTTTTTGTTTCAGTGGAAAAAGAATTTAACTGACCGGAAGTCGCCAATGGTCATACCATCGACGTACCTCGTGAAGATATTCGTTCTAGTCAAAAATACAGAAAACTTTGGGTTAATTAAGGTTTCTCGCAAATGTTTTTACCAATTCTCGTTCTTTTGCACACAATATTTCCCTACCCTTTCAGTGTAGGGCGGACACGTATCCCCTTGCTGTAATGTGAAGGTTGGATATTTTCCCGCTTAAATTACATAGATATTTTTCAAATTCTTTATTCATTTGCCCATACTACCTGTACTATTGCAGCAAGCTTCTTAAATCTAGAAACTGTTAGTAAAGAGTTTTAAACCTATTGCAGACTGTAGGCCTGGACAGTTTTGGCAAGCATCGACAATGACGTGTGTGGATTGCAGCCCAGGATCCTTCCAAACTGCCGCTCAGCCACATGGTAGTACCACATGTACAGCCTGCCAAGGGAACAACATGTATCAACCCCTGTCAGGACAGACCATGTGTCTTACATGTACAGGAGCAATGATCGCCACGCTATCAAGACGAAGCTGTAAAGGTAGGTCCTGATGGTATAAGTGCTCAATTGGCAGAAAACAAACATGTCTTCTAGCAATAAAAAAAGACACAAAAAAACAATGACCTTTTGATATGGATTCATAGAGTAGAAAAGAGGAAAAGTATCAACCCATATCTTGACAGACTGTGTGTCTCACATATGCAGGAGGAATTGCCATCCTCTCAAGGCAAACTGATGATTTTTTCCTTTTCACAGACACCAAACTTATATTCTATTTATTCGTTCACCGATATGAATTTAAATTGACAAAAATAAATGAAATATCTAAGAAGATGAAACGATAAATCACTCCATGTCAGGACTGACCATGTGTCTAACATGTACAAGAGGAATGATTGCCACTATATCAAGGCGAAGCTGTAGAGGTAGGTCTTGCTGGTATTGTCGTTTTCTAGGTTATTCTATAATTTGAAAAAAGAAATCCAATGAACCCTTAACCCGTTACCAAACAATAAATTTTTGACTGTCCCAAATTGAAAGAGTTTGCAGTTGACATTTCAAAATGTGATGAAATTGGAAAATAATCTTCTGACCGTGCAGAAAACACTGTGGGAAAAGGAAAAATTGCTCGTTACGAGCAATTTCTCCTTTTACCTCAATGTTTCTAAAGTCGTCTGCAACAAAGCCGTCAAATGTCATTATTGTTTGGGAAAGGGTTAAAATGGCCGAGAGAGTATGATAGAAGGAAATATGTTATATAGTAAGTAATAATCTGTGACAATTATAATTAAGTTGTTCAACAAGGTAACAGCAAAGACTCTAATATTATGAACGAAACGTTTGTAACGATATTGCACAGTAATCATTGTGACTAAAGGAAAAATTGATCTTAAGTTGTTAGCTGCAGGTATGCTGATGGCAAATCAGATATTTATCCAAAGCCAAACTGATGAATATTTGATTTGTATTGATACTAACTGATCTTAAGTTGTTAGCTGCAGATATGCTGAGGGCAAATCAGATATTTATCCAAAGCCAAACTGATGAATATTTGATTTGTATTGATACTAACTGATCTTAAGTTGTTAGCTGCAGATATGCTGAGGGCAAATCAGATATTTATCCAAAGCCAAACTGATGAATATTTGATTTGTATTGATACTAATTGATCTTAAGTTGTTAGCTGCAGATATGCTGAGGGCAAATCAGATATTTATCCAAAGCCAAACTGATGAATATTTGATTTGTATTGATACTAATTAATCTTAAGTTGTTAGCTGCAGATATGCTGAGGGCAAATCAGATATTTATCCAAAGCCAAACTGATGAATACTTCCTTTTCAAAGACAACAAACATGACTTGTGTTCTATTTATTTTTTCACCTATATGGATTTGAATTAAAAAACAAATGAAAAATCCAAAAACGAAGAAACAATGTCTCAATCCATGTCTGGACAAACCATGTGTCTGACATGGGCAGATGGATTGATTGCCACACTATCTAAGGTATGTCCTGATGGTTACAATGAGGATGTCAAAATGACGGGTAGATTAACTATGTCTTCTAGGTATTGCTATACAATGTACTACACATCTGCACATACTTTTGGCATCCTTTCTACTACTGGTGATGTTATTTGTGTTTGTAATAACAACATTGATCAATGTGTGATTGGACACATAACTAGCAAAGGATCCAGAAACCGTTGTAACTAAAGGAGAAATTGCTCATGAAGAGCAATTTCTCTTTGAATACAACGACTTTCTCACTATTATGACCATATTGATATTTCTATTAATATTTTTAAACTGCTGTTTGTTGTGGCGTTGCATTTAGACCAGTCCAAAATCACCATTAAAAAGAAATGATTGAACAATTTTTTCGCTGTTTTCAGGAATGTGTAATGCGGGCCAGTTCTGGAATGAAAATGTTGCAAGGTGTGAGCTGTGTCCTATGAATACCTTCCAAACCACAGCTGGGTTCCAAGAAATGTGCCAGGCATGTCCAACAGGGCTACATACAAGAGGCACAGGATCAACTAGTAATACTGATTGTAGATCGAGTAAGTGTCATTTTTTATTTGATGTTTATGCATAAGATTATGCATAATTTTGAGAACTTTATGAATCATTTAGTAAAGCCTAGTAAAAAACAATCAACGTCCACTTTTTGATTGGTGCCACGCTGTTCAGATCCATACGGGTGGAACATGTGTACCTTGTGGTAAAAGTAAGGTACCGTGCATTAGTAAATATAAACAGAATTACTTTATTTTCCTTTTAGATTGGTGCCCAACTAATCAAAACCATACTAGTGGAACATGACTTTGTGTAGCTTTTGGTATAGTAAACTAGTCCCTAGCTAACTACAAGCTCCAACATATTTCACAATATAGACAACAGGCAGCCTACAACTTCTGAGCAATTTGATTTGTTAGAATGCAACATTCCAAAATACGACAATAACAACAAACAAACACACAGTTGTTTTCCCTGAATTATTGCGTTGCTATTTTCAAAGCAGACAGCCCTTTATCAGACTTAAAAAATCCACTGATTTGTATCAAATGTTTGTCAAAATTACAAATTCCAAATCATTTGGAACAATATTTCTGTTAAGCAAAGTTTGTGTCACGGCCAACTGTTCGGCAAATGTTCATCTCTAAGGACAGTATGCTGTTTTTGTCACTTCTGTTACAAGCCAGAATTCTGCTTGGTAGATTTATACGATACCGGTCTCTATATTCTATAGATGAGAGACCAGTTCCCAGTCTGGTGATATAGGAGGAAACATAGATGTAGGTAATACAAACTGTGTTACTCTATTTTACTTATATAGATTGGTGTCCTGCTGGTCAAACCCATACTGGTGGAACGTGTGTAGCTTGTGGTATAGGACGGTATAGAGCAACAGGTGCTGGTAGCTGTGTTGACTGTCCAGCTGGAACTACAACTTTTACAGATACTTCAACCAGTTCTGCCCAGTGTATTAGTAAGTTGTGACCACCAAACCATGTCCATGCATAATTGTATACCATGATATGCATGCTATGAGATACTCATCAATCACAATGATAACACAAAAAATGAGTAATTAAGCCATCATATCTATTGTAAAGGGCATACCTCAATACTCCCTCTTTCTAGTTCACTCATTCGTTTTTCTTTAAATGAATTTTAGACATGTAAAATTTGAAAACATTTTAGAATATGAAAAATAATTATGATATAATTATGTTATTAGATAGAAAACATTGTGACAATTGAAAAGATTTTATCATCAAATTCCTTTTTTGGGTGAAATGGTTAATGCTTGAAATTGTTAATAAATAGCCCCCCAAAATATGATTGATTAACCCATTACCAAATAATTTCGACATTTGACCAGTTTGTTGCAGACAACTCGGGAAAACATTGTTGGTAAAGGAGAAATTGCTCTTAATGAGCAATTTCTCCTTTTCCTACAATGTTTTCTGTCCTATCAGAAAATTGACTTTTAATTTCATACCTTTTTGAAATGTCGTCTGCAAACTCTTTCAATTTGGGAAAGTCGAGAATTTGGCGATTGGTGAAAGGTTAAGTTACCAGAAAAGTGTCACTAGCAATTAAGACCCTTTGAGCTTACACCTGGCAAGGCCTTTTCATAGTTCTGAGAGGCATGCTATAGGAAGCATTTAGACCCAAATTCATCATGACAAAATTTTGTTGAATTTCTTTATATGAGTGATTCATGATCATTGAAACCAATTTGGCCAAAGGAGACTTTGCTCAGCATGGGCAAGGTATTATAGTTTCACTGTGATTTCAGATATTTGTTATAATGGTCACATCTAAGGAAAGTTTGCTTGCTTAGTTTTTGGTGATATCATGTTTTTTCAAGATTATCATCTTTTGCTTAACTTTTAATGACATATGTACTTTGATTTTAAAGTCCCTTTTTGAAATGTAGCTTTGATGTTCAAGACACATATAACCCATCTCTTGATCCTTTAGACATAGTAATACTTTTTGGAAAATAATGTTTGAATTGAGTTGGTCATTTAGTTTGATAAAACTAGTATCAATTGACTTTTATGTCTAGAATTTTTCTATATCCCAAAATATGGTATGGAATTAAAGTAATACAGATGGTGGATTTGGAAATGGTAGAGTACATGCTTACGTATTATTTTCCTTGAACAATGCTAAGATTGATAAAGCGAAGGTAAACTATGTAAAAAAAAACATAAAAAAGTTTTTATATAAATCTATTATCACTTCAAATTACTAAAATGGTTTAATTGAGGGATCAATGCAAGACTTTAGTAAGTGCTTCATAAACATGAAGCACTTACTACAGTATTTCACTAAACCATTGAAAAAGAGAAAAGAAAAATCATTATTAAGCCATCATCAGCTCATTTTTAATTTTGTTTATTTTCCAATAGCATTATCACTTTGAATTACTAAAATGGTTTAATTGAGGGATCAATGCAAGACTTTAGTAAGTGCTTTATAAACATGAAGCACTTACTACAGTATTTCACTAAACCATTGAAAAAGAGAAAAGAAAAATCATTATTAAGCCATCCTCAGCTCATTTTTAATTTTGTTTATTTTCCAATAGGTTGTGGAGCTGGTACTCTGGTCCAACGAGCAACACAGACTTGTGCTAGTTGCCCGATGAATACATATCAAGCACAAACCAGCCATATCAGCACAACCTGCACATCCTGTCCATCAGGACAGACCACCACCGGAGTCGGATCAAACAGCGCTAACAGTTGTGGTAGGTATTAACAGGCATTTTTAGAGGGATTGTTGTACCTTGGTATTTATAAAGGTTATTTTATTATAGTGTCACCCCTATTGAAAGGGCCAGCAAGTTTTGGGCTTATGAGACACTTTTTACTGATTATACCAAGTACCTCCCAACTTCTATCACTATGCCAGGCGCCTAGCAGATATTAGTCGGTAAACATTAAATTGAACCAGCTTGAGGCTCACAAACTGGCCATTTCGGAACAAGTCCCACGAGTAACATTCTCCGATGCCATGGGGCTCGAACCTTTGATCTCCCCATCCTGAGACAGACGCCTTCCTTAACCACTAGGCCATGTTGACAGAATAACTTCATCATAATGCGTTCATCAAAGGATTAGTGTAGATACTTTTCTATTGTAAAGGGCTTACGTTAGCCGTGGTTTGAAAATTTGATATTTGATTTTATTGTCAAAAAAAAAAACAATTTTGTTTTATTGGATTGCCATTTTTACTTTGCGCTTGTTTACTACAACAGAAATAACATTGAAAATATGTGAACAAATTTGAGGAAACATTGTGACCAATGGTCATTTCTTCCTTCTGTCCTAAACCTTATAGTGCTGGAATCCACTTCATGCTTGTGCAAACAGGTTAGATCCAGGCCAGCCACCAAGTGAATTAGTGACTGGCCTATGATCTAACCTGTCTGCTTCTCTGGTATTTTTTCTCATCAAAATTAAGCAGATATTTAAGGTTTTTGATAGCAGAAGACACAAAAATATATTTTAAGAAAATTACCGAGCATTCATTCGAAAGGTAAATGTTTGAAATATTTCTATGAGCTAAACCATCAATAATGTTCCTATTTATCCGCAGACTGTGACTCTGGACGTGTATTGAATGGAGGAACATGTGTTCCCTGCGGTACAGGGTTTTACCGCACCCGCGGAGTACAAACCACATGTCAAGCCTGTCCTACGGGAATGACTACAACAACAACTACTGCTGCCAGCATCACCCAGTGTCAAACAGGTGGTGAAGGAGGAGGAGGTAAAACGTCTTGAATTGATCTAGTGCCATGGAGTTATCTCCCTTACACTCCAATGAGCAACTTATAGTGTTCAAATGTCAGATGTTTGTTGAATGGAATGATAAATGCTGATACTGTTGAATGAAATTTCTACGTCTTGATCATTCATACCAATGTTTGTTGTGACATAGTACGAATATTTTTTTTGTTTTATATATATTGTTCTCCCTTGCGCAACTTCAGTTTTCAACTCTCAGATTTTTATAGCGCCATGTTTTGAAAGATTATACTTTGGATAAGAATATTGCAACAAATTGAATGTTGATATGAAAAACAGTGTAGATCATAAAGTCTGAAATGTAAAACACATATACACACAATGTTTCTTTATTGTCTCAAAAATATGAACAAAGGTTGTTTGAAATGAAAGAAATAACCACTTGAATACAAATCAAATACAAAGTTTTTTTCACCAGGATATATTTTTTTTCACTCCTAGAGTACTGCTTAAGTTCTTTATCTCAAGAATTCTTTGTAGTATCCTGAGAAAAGAAGCTTTCTTGTTGATTCTCAAGACTATGAAAATTATAAAATATATCCTAGGGAAT